>JACXGJ010000769.1:0-106872 GCA_016801105.1 Esox niger | reverse complement strand
CCGTCATCCCCAGTATATTCCAGGTATAACTATACCGTCATCCCCAGTATATTCCAGGTATTACTACACCGTCATCCCCAGTATATTCCAGGTATTACTACACCGTCCTCCACAGTATATTCCAGGTATTACTACACCGTCATCCCCAGTATATTCCAGGTATTACTACACCGTCATCCCCAGTATATTACAGGTATTACTACACTGTCATCCCCAGTATATTACAGGTATTACTACACCGTCATCCCCAATATATTCCAGGTATTACTACACTGTCAACCCCAGTATATATCAGCTATTACCACACCATAATCCCTGATATTTTCCAGGTAATACTATAACATAATCCCTGATATATTTTCGGTATTACTACACCATAATCCCTGATATATTCCAGGTATTACTACACCACCCCCTCCAATATATTCCAGGTATTGGAATATACCACCAACTTCCACCATCTTCCATAATCCAGTTTTTACATCATCCCCAATATATTCCATGTTTTACTACCCTATCATCCCTAATGCATTCTGAGTATTTTATAGAATATATTCCTCAAACACATGGCATCTGGGTTATAGTAGTAACATTATAAGAGCCTGCAATGATCTGTGTGTCTCTGTGTTTGTGTGTAGAAACTTCAGGAGATGGAGGAGAGGCGGATTGAGAGGGTGGGTGTGTCCATGAAGACGTACGCAGATGTGGACCGCGATGTGCTGCCTATTGTAGGGAAGTGTTTAGATGGAATGACCAAGGCTGCTGAGTCTATTGAGCCGAAGACAGTGAGTACACATGTTGACTCACACAAACATACTCACAACACTCAACCATCTGCCTCGAATGGTAACCCACTCAGTCATAACAGGACCTGGGATTAAAGCTGGTATGATTTATTTCCTGGATTCTTTTAAAACAGAAACATGACATCACTTAGCTAATTCATGTGTTTTCCCCTGAAACTCCCATGATGTGGATTTCAGAGTGACAGCAATAATGAAAGAAAGAGTGAGAGAAAGAATGAGAGAAACCTTCCATATTTACTTAAAATTTCAGATTTTTGTAACTCGCTATATCTTTCTTATGTTCCACTTGCTTTGGCAGTGGGCCTATTTATAGAGAGAGGGAGAAAGAGAGGAAGAGAGAGGGATTGGAGAGGGAGAGGGAGAGCTGGAGACCAAAAGTGACAGAGGGGGCAGATACAGTAAGAGGACAGATAGAGAAGAATTACATTCACTCTATGCCAGCTTCTTGTCTGACTCACTGGCAATGATGGAGTGTTGCTAAGTGAATTAGCACACCGCATCATTGCAGAAGCAGCTTTGTTGGTGTGGATCCACCCAGACATTCACTCTCCTCAAAACCCCCTACAATACCCCACAACACTCGGAATAATCTGAAGCACATACACTACGTATAGGAGTCATTACATTATAATTGATAAATTGACATTGGCTACGCCGTCAATCCGTTATGCTAAAATGGCGTAGACCATATTAGTGCTAACAGTAGAAAATCATCAGCCTAATATACTGAGATGTCTCGTGTTGGCTAAATGCCTGGTTTGACTAAAACCTTTCCCTGGGGCGTTTGTATGTGGGTGGGGAAGGTGAGGAGATGACTAAGCTCAGGCCTCTGTGGATGCCACTTCCTGTAAAGGAGGAATGACTCCCGTCTATACAGAGTTGATTACATGTGTAGAGAATGTCTCTAATGCCGTCTGACCCTTGGTAGTAATGGCAAAAAGCCTAATTAATGCTGATTAACAAAATGTCTCCCCTGTCTGTCCCTGACCTTGGACCTCTGGGGTTTTCATTGTAGGTCCGGGGTCATTGCTCTTTTACCTCTTTCTCTAAGTCTTCAGCTCGGGGTTTGGGACCATCTTCTCCATCATTCACTCTTTGACTCAGTGTTGATTAACTTAAATAACTGAATGCTAACTATAACTGAAAATAGTACAATGAAAAAATTAAGGAATCCTGGTTTAAACATAGTTATTTCAGTAATATGCTTTTAAAAAAATGTGTTATTGGATAATCAAAATTTTGATTTTAGGAATGGATACAGAATAAACTGAATAACTTAATTAGATACGACTATGCTGTCATATGTAAGTATTTTTGGAAAAATGAATGCTACGTAAGATCTAACAGTTCTGTATACTCCTCTCCCTCCCTCACCCCAACTCACCCTACCCCAACTTCAACAGGACTCCAAGCAGGTAGTAGACTCGTACAAGTCTGGGTTTGAGCCCCCGGGTGATTTAGAGTTTGAGGACTACGGGCCGGGCCAAGCCATGAAGAGGACAGTCTCTGAGACCAGCCTGTCGAACTCACGAGGAGAGGGCAAGGAACGAACCAGCGGGGGCAAGAGCAAGGGGAAACTGTGGCCTTTCATTAAGAACAAGAACAAGGTAACACTCATACTGGAAGGGTTCTGTAAAGCACTTTGACAGCATTGTCCCTGTTTAGGAATCTCCATTATTTTTGACCACACAGCTGGTTTTGACCAGACTTAGATAACTGCCAAGGCATATGTTGGAGGCGAAACTGTATTTGTCCTGTGTTCCTGTGTAGCAAACATAAGTGAAATGTAACTTTGCTTTCGGTTACTCTTATAGTTGTATTGAGATGTTTTCATTTATGGTTGTGTGTTCATTTTGCTGTCATGTTATCCTTACAGGTCATTAGTAGTGTTATCAGAGCTGTTGTTATTATTTGCCACCCCCCCGCCCTGCCAGTTACTCACCATCATCATCATCACCTTCATTGCCGTTGAGCCACCAAGTCTTAACATAACAGCAACCCATTAGTTCATCTGTGACTGACCCGCCCCTCTTCCATCTCTTTCTGGTGATGAACTAATTGACAGAATAACTCTGTCCTCTGCATCCTGACTGTCTGTCCTGTAGTCTAACAACAGTCTCCCTGGTCCGTCTGGAATGGCCGTCTCACAAACCCACATCACGGCCTCTGGCTTCTGAAAGGCTCAGCTGTCTAACACAAGGCCTGGGACGAGGGGCTAACGCTGGATGTGGCACCATTCATGCCCACTGTAATGGTGCCACTCCATGGTAGAGCTGAATGTGTGTGTGTGTGTGTGTGTGTGTGTGTGTCACTCACTAGCTCCGACTGCCTGCGTTTTGATTGCGATGATGGGAGCCTTATACTCCGTGTCTGTTTGGTGTCCATCCTGTTCATAATGTGTTTGCGGTCAAACGCTTGGGCAGTTGTTGACCGTGCACACTTAGTGTGAGGCCTTTCACCTGCAGTTCCCCGAATGTGAACACAATGTCTGAGAAGGGCATGCCACCCCCAGACACACACCCACACACGCAGCGTGGCGAAAAACAATAACGAAATGAGATATCTTAGTCCAAGTTGGAACCATTTGTGTTTATTTTGTTAACTTTATTGGTTTTAATAGATGGGGATCCAATGTGCTTCATGTTATCTCACTGCATATCAATCTCTCAGTAAAAACTGGAGATTTCTTTATCTCCCAAAGGGTCGGTAGCTAATTAATACAGCCCTAAGTGGTTTGGGACTGAGCTACAGAGTTAGGTTTCTGTGAGGACTTGAAATTTAGCCGCTCTGACAAAGGATTTGATGAATTTCTAGTTCAAGAGCTGGTATGTGAGGAGGTTTTCCTCGAAACAAAGATAACACTAAAATGGAAGCTTGCATGTGCTTTCTGTGAATATGCCTGCTTATGTGTGCCGCGGCAGCGTCTTGCAGTAACACTGTTTACATAACGCTTCTCACTTTGTTTTACACTAGGATGTCCTTTTGACAAGTTATTTTTACTTTCTTTAAGTTGGTTTAACGTGATTATTCTACGTTACTACATAACTGCTGGTTATGACTGGTTTTCTTTGTGTTTTGATGTCTCTTTTGGTTGACTCTGTTTCCGTTGGTTTTTGTGCTACCTGTTTTTAACATTATTTGGGCCCTTATTTATATCCTTTTGTGTTCCTCCCTCCTTCCTTTTTTGTCCTCGTTTTGATTCTGTCCCTCTTCCTCCTCTTCCTCCACTTCTTCTCCTTGGTCACGGCTCCCTCTCTTACTGGTAGCTTATGTCCCTGTTAACGTCCCCGCATCAGCCTCCCCCTGCCCCCCCTGCCTCCAGCCCCCCCTCACCCTCTGCTGTTCCCAACGACCCCCAGTCTCCCAAGCAGAACAAGGAGCCCATCTCCAACCGCTTCAATGAGTTCATGGCTTCCAAACCCAAAATGACCTGCCTCCGAAGCCTGAGGCGAGGGGTAAGTGTGTGTGTGTCGTGGCGTGCTTGTAGGTGTGTGTGTGTGTGTGTCTGTGTGTGTGTGTGTGTGTGTGTGTGTGTGTGTGTGGGAGAGAGTGTGACGTATGTGTGATTGTGTATGTGCATGCCTGCATGCGTGTGTTCTTGCGTGCGTTCTTGCCTGTCTCTGTGTAGAGCTGCTGTATGGAGGAGGTTTTGCAGGTAGTGTTTATCTTTGGTAAACATTTTCTCCATTGTTTATCATTAATTGGCTATCAATTTTGTCAGTTATATCTTAAATTCAATGAGTTTCAGGTGTGCCAGAGAGAATGTTTTTACAAAAATAGCAATAATATTTGCTTGGTCAAATCCCTGTTGGAAGTGACTGTCAATCTCCCAGCCAATCTTTCTCCTCCATATAGTATTCTACCTCTATCTAACATCCTTACCTCTGCTCTTCCATGATCACTCAATCAGTCGTCTGTCTTTCTGCCTATCAATCTGTCCGAACTTGTCTCTGTCCAGACAACCTCTCTAACGTATGTGCTAAATATCTACTTTGAAACTGCTCCACCCACAGTGACTAAAATGAGAGCACCCTCCCCTTAACAGACAGAATATGTCATGCTCTAATGTAGGAGTACTTTAAGTGTAGCCATATTGATGCCATGAAAACATGATAACTTATAGATTGCAAGTAGCAGTATGATGAGTATAGCTGACTGGAAAAGGCTTGCTCTGAGGTCCAGTTTGAGGCCTTGCCTCATCGTAACAACCGGTTCATGAGAGTCAAAGTAAGTTTAATGTGTGTCCTTTGAAGACGTGTCCTCTATTCTTCCATGACGCACCCCTTGTCAAGACATTCTGCTTCTATCTTACTGCTCCTTCAACCAGGAAGTATATGCCGGCAAACATGCTCTGGAGGAGAACGCATTCCCTGGCCAACAACCATGGTTGAGATGCCAAGCGCCCCAGCCTGCTACAAAGAGCTGGCTAAGTGCGACAAGACATGGTAGCTCTGTCAAACCCATGCATTGTTAGTATGCTGTGACCTGGATTTAAACACTTAACTTTTTTAGCATTTTTCATAGAATCTCAAGGCACTTCAAGGAAACAATGTAATTTCCACACTGCAGCTGTGACCCTGTGACCATGTTTCTCAGGAACCCAACGATTTGGTTCTTAATCAACAAGGACTGGATTCATCTTAAACTTAGTGACAGTAACATGGGCTAAGATGGATTCAAAGTCCTAACATTTTCAATGTGATTTTGTGCTGCACTAATGCCGTAGGCTAACTGAGCCGCTGAGCCTGTACACCTGGATCTGGCTTGCAACAGGCTTATTTTAGACAGCAAAACTCTTTATCTGCAAACGACCACAAACACAGCTATCCGGCATCAGGCAGAGTTTCAATTGCATAAGCCCTCTCCAGTCCACGCCCATGGCGCCCCACAGACCTCCCCTTGACCTCAGGAACAGGGAGCACACGTTTTCCTTCGTGTTTGTATTTTTTGAAGGGCAAATGTTTCTCATAAATCAGTGTGACATCTGTGAAAACAAAGGAACAATAGTATATAGTCAAACTGTGACCAGCATATCAAGAAGGAAATGATTTAAGGTCAGGAGAACACGGTGAATCTAACAGGAAGTGAACGTCTCCAAAAGAGGAAGTGGAATGAAACACATCAGAGGCTGTAAAGGACACCAGGTCTCGTAGACACACAGCTTTTTTTGATGCAGGCCGGGCCTCACCGGTCTGCTGGTTGGCCCCACCCAGTGGAGGGTGCCCTATGCCAGTGGTAAGAAATCTGAATGGCTAGAAGACACAAAACATTTGACAAAAGACATGTCTAATACCCTGGGCGGAGTGAATAAGATAACCAGAGTGGCACTGCTCAGATGAAAAACATAATGGCAGGCTCTCTCTGTTCCTGAACTGTCACTGGTGCTACGATTCTAAACTTTAGGGCAGTCGTAGTACTGGTAAAGGGTTGTTTTCTGTCAGATGTTCAGACCAAAGTTTGTTCAGTCTTGTATGAGCATTCTGTATGAATTGATGGGTGTGTGGTGGTTTTGGTTGGGCAGGGTGACATGTATCTAGCGTACCAGATCACTAAATAGGGATATCTCAGCTTCATTTTCAACCCTTTTCATAATCCATATAAGTATTTCTGTTGTTTTTTTATGTGTACATTATGTTGTTAAGAATATATTTACATGGTTTTGTGCATAGCTGGGCACAGGTAATCAAAAGGTTAACTTTGTTAACCATTAATCCGTTCACCAAAAGCTTAACATCGAGCACTGTTAATCAGTTATATTGTCAAAAATGTAACAGGGGTTTGCGATAAATGTTAATGTTAATTTTTATTCAAATTTGCTCTAAAAGCACCTAAAAACATCTAACAAAGTGCAGATTACAAAAATGTGTTTTTTGGGGTTTATATAAAGGCTTGCATTAGAACACAAAAACCTATAGCCTTTTGCTTTACAGTAAAAAAGGCTGATTTCATGGTACGGTTGATTTCATATTGACTTCAATATCGGTTTAAGTCGGTATTTTCATTGTTAACGACTACAGTAGTCAAGCTGACATAGTGCCTAATTTCTCATAATAATGGTAGAACCTAAAGACTTACAGCTTTTTCATGTGAAAGATGGAGATCTCTTGATGATTGATGAATTTTGGTTTCTGTTTGTGATTTACAAGGCCCCTTCCTTTCCGCCTGAAAACAGGTACCTCATTCGCTCTCAAAGGTGGTGGTACTCAACCTTATTGGGCTGCTCAGAGATCGACAATGCAGAAAATCAATCACATGCCATGTTTTTTCCAGAGTCATATGTTATCAGACAACCAATAGGACCATATTATGCCCACACCCCACACTGCCAAAGTCCCTATTCCCCAAGATTAAGCACAGCAAGCATTGAATTTGGTCTAGTTCCTCACTCCGGACTGAAGCAAAAAAATACTTGAATTAACAAAGTTCAAAGTAACGGAAGTTAATTAGACCGATAATGATTTTCACAGTTAACTTAAATGTTAAATTGTTATTGAAAATGTAAACTTTGTTAATTAACAATGAATGGATTAACGGTTTGGTGCCCAGCTCTGGTTTTATGTTAAAGTTTTCTCTTAATAACTGCTTTTTCAGAGCAGTAGAGATATTGCTGCCAAACAAGATATGTGGCCTGCCCTCTGCTTGGCGCTCAGATTTGCAGTGGGGCCTTATTGCCGGCCCTGCTTAAACAGCTAGTCAACTGGATAGAGAGATAATAATCCCAAAGGACTCTTTAAGCCTGTTTCCATGGTCACCTGACCTAGTTATTTCTCGACAGGTGCTATTAGTGATTGAACAAACACATATTATTGTTTTAATGAATATCTGTACTGAGCAGAATATTTATGGCTAAAGGACACGAAACATATATTTTAATACCATGTCAGTTCCTCCTGTACGTGGGGTTCTGGGTTCAGTGTCTATTTGAGAGATGCACAGCAGAGGGATGTTTTACCCAGCCTGCCCCAGTGAGAGGGCCTGTTATTCCTCTGCCCTCCGTGGCCTGGCCCTCTGATCCAGTTCCAGATACACAGTTAGAAAACGAGAGCAAGGGAGATAGTGTGTGTGTATAACTATAAAACATGACGTCATCACTCATCCGAATCGAAGTGTTTGTGTGTGTGTGTGTGTGTGTGTGTGTGTGTAAAAACAGAAAGAAAGGGAGAGGCTTTTGAATAAGTGAGCGTGGGAGAGAAAGAGTAAAGTCATTAGCCTCATTAGTAGCCCTGTGCTAATTGATGAAGCTCTGTTTTCTCTCGTAACCATGGCAGCAGCCTCCCATTCGCCCTCGCTCACTCTGTTGTCACACAGACTGGAGGACTCAGGGCATACCCACGTACGCTTTCGAGGCCAGGCAATATGTCGTAAGTGTGCGTGTAAGGCTGTGTGTGTGTGTACATGAAGTGCTAGACTGGTGACAACCAAAATACCAAAACAAGAAGGGGAAAAAGGACTTCCCGGTTTATAAAAGGCTTTTGGGGCTAAGTTTGGGGTTAGGGGTATCAGGTTATGTTTAGGGAAAAAGTCAGGGGTAGGTTAAGGCTCAGGAACATTAGACTTTTTCCTTGTAAATTGTTACTCCCAAAAGGTCCTCACAAGTATAGCACTGTGGTGCGTGAGTGTGTGTGTGTGTGTGTGCGTGCTAATCAGGAAATAAATGTCTGGGCCATGTGCAGCATACACAGTGGTCTCATCCAGATAACACTGTTGGTACAAACAAGACATTGACATTTACACATAGAAACAATCATTTATTTCCAGTCGACACAGTGAGTTATCTGTATCCTTAGACATTTTAGGTCTTTTTGTTTCCTTCTAAATGAGGCTAGTGTTTGTGACCGCCCCAGTGTATTCCACATGGCCCTGTCATAAGACCATACCAGTCAAATGATCAGAGCAAGAGATTACCTCATTTCCTGTGCCACATGTAAGCTTGAAGCGCTTTTTGTCGCTACTCGCCAAACCCAGAATCCCCTTTGACTCTTTATCCTGCTGCAGTGCACATTTTTAGGGGTTGATTCTTAGTGTCACAAGCACTACCATTAACCTGTGGTTCTGGAGTGGAACCCGCTGCCATTAGCTCTCTTTTTTGGGGCATTCATCAGAACGGGTCGTGGTGCTCGTCACACTTTTTGGACTTCGGTTCACCCAGAATTCACCTCTCCAGGTCCTCTTTCTGTGTGCTGCTCCCACATAGCACCATAGCATGTTTGTAAACGGACCATGTGTGATCGTGTGCCTGTATATTCCTGTCTGGGATGTCTGACAAGTCCGGATTCAACCATGTGGACCCTGCTAGAACATGCGACTGATCAACAGACTCACTCTGCCTTCTACACTAGTTGTTCCAAGAAAAAAGAAAACCCTATCCAGAACCAGTTTAAATGTAGAGAGGAGGGGCGAGCTACAGCCGGGCGATACCTCCGGCCTACATGGAGGGGGGGTTGTTGATAGAGGGCCATTCCAGGTGGATTACAGGACCACTGCCCGGTGCAGCCACTAAGGAGTAACTGGATTACAGGTCATTCACTGTAGCTGCAGAAACCCAAGTGGCTGTATTTAAGGAGCTCACAATGGTTCCAATTAGTTCAATCACTACAGTGCAATTAAACCTAAGCAACTGACAAGAACCTTTGCGCTGCCTAACGTCATGAGCTTTTCTGGCTTTTCTGTTCTCTTTTTTTTATGTATAGTTTGCCTTAAATCAGTTACCATCACAAATCACGGTTTCTTTGCATGATCCTCCCCCAATGAGCCGTGAGCTTTATAAGGTGAACAAAGGGCGTAGCTATAGTTTCATCTTTTGCGGGTCCGTTTTTTCAACTAGGTCCTGACTTCCTGTGTGCATGGGCATATATGTATCCTGTCTTGTGTATGTTTGTTTCTAGGAGAACATTCTCCCTAGCCTGAGTGCCAATCTGCTTGTGTCTTTTTACCAAGACTGGAACTCAGGCTAACTTCTCCCAGGTGTGAATGAACTGTCATCATGCTTAGCTGTGACACATGTTGCTATCGCCCCCTGCTGTTACAGTGATGCCATTGTGGGGAGGCAGAAACTAAGAACACAGGAAGGGGAGAGCAGAGTGTTCCTCTCCTCAGTTCTCCTGTGTCCCTGCAGTGGGTTGGGGTGTCTTCACTCATCTCTCGCTCTTTATCTCTCTGTCTCTTCCCTCCTTGTCCCTCCCATTTGCCGCCCTGTGCAGTCTAAACTTGTGAGTTGGCTTCCTTGTCATTTACTAAACAGACATTTATTAGTCATTTATTCATTCACCACTGAAACCTGACGTTGAACTTCAACAAATTAGAAAAGAGTTACCAAGATATTTTACGTATATTTGAGAAGTCCCGAGAATAGGTAGGTATTATCTTGGGACAGAATATTGCTGAAATATTGCTGAATACTGTTTTTCGTTCTAGTGAAAACAAACTGTGGAATAACAGGCATCTAATATTTACTGGTGTACATACATGGGAATTCAACTAACCAACATCTGCAAAGGGCCTCAGACCCTTAACATCTCTCATAACAGATTTATCGCATTCCTAAATTCTTCAGTACTCATGATGGTTCTATGCATTTTCTATTCAGTTGTGAAGCTTTTCAGCCTTTCCACAAGAATGACAATATCATAGGTTTGCTTGGCTTTGCAGACAGCATCAGCAATATCTCATGCAATAGGTAACTTAACATAAAAAAAATGTATTTTCTTCTTTTATGATATGGTGAAGTTTGGCTGAGGAACTGCTTTTCTTATCCATACATCCATGTATGTCAACCACTCTCCACAAACACGTTCAGGTCACGCCAGTAAAGAGGAAAAGGACAAAGGATGTGCGTTAATCTGGTGTTGTCTGACTTTTACCTGTTCTCTTTTTCTCCCGCCGTTTCCCTCCTATCTTCTGCCCATGAAGCTTTCTCTCAAGCTGGTAAGCATGACCGTAACTCTGCATGACCGTAGTGGCATGAACCGTAGTCTTGAGTGTCACGTGCACGTCCTCCCGGTAACAGAAGCATGGCTGATAATGCGGTGTGCCTGGTCGTTTGCGTTCAGTCCCGTTGTTCCGCTCTGCTTACTGATGTATTCATGGTCTGACGTGAGGATGGATTTTACCGTTGCAGACCCTTGTAATGTGTGATTATTTTAAACTGGTTTGTTTTTGTTTGTGTTGGGTGTTTGTGTCTGTCTTGATGTCGTACGTCCCCCCCCCCCGTCCCCCGCTGTGCTTGTTTGCTCTGTGCAGATCACACTCAATTCCCACGTCCGGAATCTTATCGAGGTGATCAGAATTACCGTTACCGTTCTGTTTGTTGTCTGTCTGTCTGACCGGGCTTTCAAATACTATTTGGCTAAATATCTTTTTAACTGTTTCATTGCCAGTGGCACCGCTAATTCAAGCCCAGCTGAAGGATTTGCAATCAGTTCAGATAATATTTGAAACTGGGTCTATCCATCTGTTTGTCTGCTAGTTCCATGCATTTCGATTTGTCTTCATGCACATTAGAATCAGACTTAGACAATTCCAGTAGATGAATCATAATCATAGTTGATCATGAAGGTAAAGAGTATAGATGGGACACATTATGATTATTGTCAGAGTACTTGAGATGTAGTATATGGGCCTCTAGACTTTCAGACTGATTGTGAAGTTAAAAAGACAGACCAAAAGACAAACATCCAGAGGATGTTGAGCCTTCCAGGAAAATGTAATAATTAATATCAGTGTTGTCTACTGAAATGCAGTACAGCTGGAAAGAGAGGAAATTTGAGCTTTTGGTCTGTCTGGGATAAAACAATCCTGTCTCAAGGCTCTGTTGTTACAGAGAGAGCTTGCTGGGGGATGAGATTAGGTAGAAACTTATTACACAGCCAGTCTTGGACAGTGCTTGATTTTATGGTAGATCTTTGTCATATTGGAAGTAGTCTCTGGGCTCAGAGAAAGCAACCCCTGTTTAGGTTTTCTTTAAACAGCCATTCCAAAATCAACTAGTTAAAAATCAATGAAAGTAATGAGGTGCAGGGACCCTAAAAAATGTCACCTGAAATCAGATGCTTTTTTATCATATTCATCGATTTCCAGCAAGCTGTGACTTACGTTATCTGGGGTTTCAAATGGCTGTTGCCTCAATCAGTTTCTGTTGGCCCATATACTAGTTTCAGGGAGATAACCCATCTAACATGAACCACCTAACATCTTACAAATTCTCCTGTAAGTCCCTGTAATATTCTGATTAATTAGACTTCAACATTCAGAGCTTTTTGAAAATGTAAACAGACTATAGAAAAACTTTCTCTGAAATTATTGTTGTATATCTCCTTAATCAATTGCAATGACATAATCAAAGGTAATAATTTCTTAATACCTTGGTATGTAGTAATAAGTTCTGAGTCTTCAATGTTGAGAAATACATCCAAACTCCCTTTGGAACAACAGGTCAATATCAGTTAACGGTGTGTAACCTTTGTACTAGAAGGTTCTTTCTGTCATTTTCTTTTAAAAAAGAGCTATTAACATCAACAAAAATGTTTTGGGTTATCCTTAACATGTGAGATATAACGTATCTAAGTAAATTCACAAAGAAAACGAATTTAAAGGTCAGACCATAGCCCTTGCAGCTTTGTACCGTGTGGTTTTGCCGTGCATTGCTTGGCTGTTAGTAGCACATAAATGTAGGGCGACTTTACAAAAACAGTTCTCAAATCTCTGACTTGGAAAACACTAATTATCCCAAACAACTTTGATTTGTTTCTCTACTTTTTTGTAACTATTTTAACTTAAAGACCAACACAGTCTAATCTAGATTGATTATTCAGGTTGAAACTTTAGCAATGTTATTTAGTTCTCCATACGCTATAGTGTGCTCATCATTCTAGTGAACTACTCACTTTAACAAATATGTGTCAAGCATTAGTTGAAGACTCTTTGTTATCATTAAATTATCATGTATTTTGAGAGGATATAATTTAACCTTCTATGCAGATAGAACTTTATGGATAAATCCAGATAAACGTTTCAAAACCGTATGTCTCTAAAATCACAAATGTTGAAGACAGGAGGGATTCTCTGCATTGAAGGTATCCACCCTTAAGATTGACGTTCCTAAAGAAAGAATTTACTGAAAAACAGCTCTGAGATTTCAAAAGTGAATTTTTTTATGCTCGCTATCTTAAAACTCTGCTTCATGCTGATGGGAACTTCTAGTCCCAAGGTCTCAAATTATGTAATTGCAGATATTAATTCACATGTGTATATTTTAAATGGAACAGGTAAGTTACTGGGTAAAAATTGTCTTCTGAGAAATGTGAGTGGTGGGCAGTATTGTCATCTACAGACACGTCTACAGACATGTCCACAGACACATTTAGAGACATGTCTATAGATACATCAACAGACGCATCTACAGACATGTTTACAGACACATCTACAGACGTATCTACAGACATGTCTACAGACGCATCTACATTATCTTTGTTCTTGACATCGTATATTAATATATGGAAGTATAGATGGAAGCATGAACCAGAGCATGTTGAATAATGGGTTGTTTGCATGATGTTTGGCGGTGCACTCAGATGGGCTAAGGAAGGTGATGGTCACAGAATTACCTCTGATTCTTTACCCCTGGCCAGTAGGATATCTGGCCTTGTCCAATGTTATGATTGAGTATTGTTTATCAAATAAAACAGCGGTAATCTGTCTGATAATTACCAAGCTGCATGTACATATCTGTAAGGTACAAGACTTTATGGGTTACTCGTAAGTCATTTGGCATTCTGGTTATTATTTGTAATACCTTAGCTACCAGAAAAGTGGTTGTATCTCTGAACTTCTGGATTTTTAGTACAGAAAATATGTTATGCTCCAGGCACAGAGAGAATGACTCATCTTCTGAGATGATCAATTTATATGTTATCCACAAAGCTCCTTTAACAGGAAACACTATACCATCTGCACTCTAGCTGCCGCACTGTTTCCATTTCAGATGCATCCATTTCAGTGTCCATTTTGTCAGGAGTCAGCTTCTCTCCTGACAGTTATTGTCTGAAATGTGAAAACAGAATGTGATTTGACTGGATATGAAGTAATATGATACATCCTAACTTTCTATCTTTTTAGGCTTCGGGCAGAATAGTGAAGGTGCTTAGCTTAATCACAAAGAACTGCCTAAAGCTGTATCTGTGTGGTAGATGCTAATAGTAGAGGCTGGTGGTTGAGGGTAGTGGTTGAGCCAAGTTGTCGAGGCTGGTGCTGCAGGATCTTTCTAGTGAACCAGACATACTTTTTTAGACACACAACCTTGAATGATGGGGAATTCATTGATCCTAATGTCTCTCCGTTCAGGGGATCTTGTGCCTCCTATGGTTTGAAGGCTAAAGACTGAAAGACATTAAAAGATGGTATTTGGTATATTTTTACATTGACAAACAACCTGTATAACTTCTGAAACTCATTGTCTTCAACATTTTTTCCTTTCTATTTTTCCGCATTCTCTCTTTTGTTTTTCTTCATCAGGGTTCTGGACCTGAGGATTTCAGCCACCTTCCACCGGAACAGAGGAGAAAGAAGCTTCAGGCCAAGATCGATGACTTGAACAAGGACATCCAGAAAGAGATGGACCAGAAGTAAGTGTGTGTGAATTCAACACAAGTCTCCGACATATTTGTCTAAAACACACGTTCTAACTCCTTTCTTTAGTGTCAACCCTGTTCTGGAAACAAAATGTCCCCAATAAGAATTCTAAATGCTTTAAAAGAGGTTTTGGCCTCCAGAACTTCTGACCAGACTGATGAGGGTTAATCCATCTATCGGTGACTTATTTATCGGTGTGACCTCTCTGTGACTTATCTCTGTGACCTCTCTGTCTCTGTGACTTGTCTGTCTCTGTAACAAATGAATGTTATTAATGTGTCTGTAACCCTCTTTTCATCAGAGATGCCCTGACCAAGATGAAGGATGTGTACGAAAAGAATCCCCAGATGGGAGACCCTGCCAGTGTGGATCCCAGGCTAGCCGAGATAGCCCAGAACATTGAGAAACTACAGTTCGAGGTTCAGAAATTCGAGGCGAGTCACTCCAAACCCATTTGATTCATCCCAGATAGAAAGGTCAAGAAGCTGACTGTTGTTGCGTGTGGTAATCTTGTTTGGCTTAGCTCCGACAGACCCAGTGTTCCTGGGTCGTACAGACGTTATACTTCACCTGGTTATCTGGAGAATCTGCACAGCCTTTGCCTCTCGCTATCTGTTTTGTTTATGGGAGAGCTGTGGCGACATGGCCTGACTCCACAGAACCAGCAGATCTCAGGCCTGCTGCTTACCTGCATGTGTTTGCCCTTACCAGGGTTGGCTGGGGGAGGTGGAGGGAAGGTTACCATCCAAGAGTGACCCTCCCAGGAGACAGAGCGGCCTGTATGAGACTCAGAACAGCAACAGCAGCACGGCGGGCAGCAACTGTGCCCAGGACAGAGAGAGGTACAGTAAACACACACACACACACACACACACATAGATAACACATTGGTATAGTCCTACACGGTAACGTGTTTTGAGGTTGCTATAGTTACGTTGTGTGTGTTGGTCCTTGAGCAGCCCGGATGGCAGTTATACAGAGGAGCAGAGTTCAGAGACTCAGGCTAAGGTGACCATATCCAACCCCCCCCCAGAGGTAGATGACGAGTTTGATGATGACGAGGAGACACTGCCTACCATTGGCACCTGTAAAGCCATCTACCCATTTGAAGGTAATGCTCCAATCGCAGGTAATAAACCAGTCAGCGACAGTGTCACTGGCATTGTTGGCTGGCACATCTATTTGACTATTAAAGAGAAATGCCACGATAAAAGTCCACTGTGTTTTTGAGCCTGTCCTTCTCTGCCCCAGGTCATAATGAGGGAACTATCTCAGTAACAGAAGGAGAACTGCTGTATGTAATAGAGGAGGACAAAGGGGACGGCTGGACGCGCGTCCGTAGGAACGAAGATGAGGAAGGCTACGTGCCGACATCCTACGTTGAGGTCTTTTTGGAAACAAATGCCAAAGGTGCTATGACATACATTTAACTGAAAGGGTTTTCCTTTGGGGGCGGGGGGATTTTTCAGGGTGGGGCGGTTTGAGAATATAGTGGAGGAAAGGGTGGAGATGATGGTTACTGCTGGTTGGTCAGACTTCTGCCACTCTGAGAGATGGGACCAATCAGAATGATTCGCTTCTGTGACTGGAGAAATCCTGATCCTGTACTGTATGTATCCTGATCCCGGCGTGGCTTTTTACATTGAGAGAATCCTCTAGTCGAGTGCATCCTGGTGTTCAGCCAAGACCGCTGTCTGTAATCACCTCTTCGGTCAACTGAATTCAATTGCCCTTTCTTCTTTTGAATCGGCTTCTGTTTATCTCCTGAAAACAATTCCTGTCTAAGAATAACAATTGTTGCAAAAAAGTGTTTGAGGTGTGTTTCTGTGTTTGAGGAAATTGTTAGGACCACTGAATCATCATTCAACCAAGAGGCAAGTATTGATAGGATATCGGTGGAGAAATATAATGGGTCTCTTAAATGAAAAAACAACTGTGATACAACAGGGTCGTTTTAAAATCATGTACGGACACATATTGCTAACCCTCACCTGTAGTAAAGCATGCTAGATTGTACATTGTAGAAATATGTAAATGACTAGTTATTGATTCTTATGTACAAACATATGCAATCATATCTGTTTAACTTTGACAAATGATTGTGCTGTGAGACCTGGCTTCTCCCAATATATAATGAGTGCATGCTATAGTAGCTCAGTGGGCTATTGGTGTTCACTAAAATACCGCTGTTTAGTTGTCCCCTATGATAAAATCGCAGAGAGGATTGTGGCTCAGTCTCATAATGTGTATATGTGAAATACTACCGACATTACCGACCCAATTCTGAGGGAATTGGGTGAATGATGCGTTTTGCCGCGGAGATCTGGATTTTACCAGCGTACGCAGATGGTGGCGCTATGGCTATGCAAATGTGGTAAATTACCCTGACTAGCCAAGGCGGGCCATATGTGTGGGGAACGTCATGTTCACTGTTGCCTTGTTGTAAATAATAACTCATCTCTACAGTCAAGAGGCACCAGACACAATCCAGACAAGCATTGTTAGATTTGGACAATTGTTGGCCTTTTCAGAGCGGTTGGAGAATCACGGGATTCAGAATGAGCTCTTTCTTCCTCGGTGAGAACGCTGTCAGAAAGGCTTGTTTTGGGGCTGATGGTAACGTTGGTGTTTGGCTGCCCACTGACGCATGGGTTTTGGGTGGCAGTAGCCCCTCTGTTAAGTCTGTCATGCAACGTTTTATGCCTATTATATATCATTTAGATGACTAAATGGCAGAATTTGACTCTGGCTTCTTGGAAAGGACTCACAAGTTAATCGAAATCTCTAAAAGCTCAGCAAATTGTTTCCACAACGCTTTCTCTAGCTGTGAAATTAATCCTGCTTCTCAGTGCTCTTAACATATACATTTCACCCCCACGATAAACTGGGGTTCAGATGAAATGGGGGAATGTTATGTTGGTAGTCATTTTCTCCTAGTTTTTTTTCCTGCATATTATATAACATTTTGACGCATGTTTCCCATTGTTACAAGCTTAAGTGTCTTTAGATTTTTCTAAATCGATAGGACACAACAGACTGACGTGTAGAAACAGAAGCATATTTAAATATTTTCAGCAATTGATATTAAAGCCAAAGAGAAGGAGCTTATTGGATTCTCTGGAATATATATATTATCTGACTATAGAAAAAAAGTATTTCCTTCCAAGACAATTGCAAACTATAGTGGACGTATTCCACCTCCTATTCAGGATTTGAACGACTATTTTCTTTCCAAGACCTTTCTAACGTGTTTTTTTGTTGTTTTTTTATTTATTTTTATTGCAGATTCCTAAAAGTGTGAGGCTGGCTCAGGAATGGCAGGGCAAGCAGCCTCGGAGACAGAGCGACCAAGTTCAAGTTTCTTTTACTTTCATAGTCAGAAAGAGAGAGACGTGACTGAGACAAACACAGGAGAACAATTATAATACATCTCAGTTCCCAACCCGATACAGTCGTAGATTTCTCTCCTGTACCGGTTTATGACCACAAACAATGAGAGAAAAACAAACCAAATTGACCTGTAATTCATATCTGTTTTTTAATAGACTATTCCACATTTGTCATTTCCTTCTATTGTCTCTGCAAAGCTTTGCTTTTGATGTACTAACTCGCGTTGCCATGGCGAGCTGTTTGCTCTCTCACCGCAAATGAACGCCATGCCTGACTCCTGGCTCCCCTGCCGCCCTCGCCACCCCCCCTCCTAAAGCATGGCAGGTTGTGGCCAGAGACAGGACTGGGACCAGCACAGTTTGTGAGCGATCTGCCCCTCACCACACCCCACACACATCATACAGGAAGGACAAAACTATGTCCCACCAGTCAACAGCCCCATCCCAGTCGGTCGGGTGGATGAGGCTGCCGACTCTCTCCCACTCACTCATTGACTCAAAGCCATCATTACAGGACAAACCGTCCAGGTCCTACATTACATGGAAAGCCTGGAGTTCCAATGGAAGCAACGCATTAATTCCACCTTCTCCGACTCCATATTTTGCAGGCTTCAATTGCAATGAAAAACAGAGCACATGTCATCTTACTGTATGTGTTTGTTACTTGAGTTGATGTCTAGTGTGTCTAAGTGTGTGTGTGTGTGTGTGTGTGTGTGTGTGTCTGCTGTGGTGATTGTCACTCTCATGTCACATCACCCATACACACCCCTTGAGAATGGAACAGGATTGGGTGAGTTTGTGATCAGGGACAATTCATTTCATTACTTCACTTACCTGCAATCTCTCTCCCTACCATCCATAATTTGCTGTTACTGGCATCTCGTCTGCTCCCCTCTCTGGCCACGCCTCGTCCCTCCACAAGTCCCTCCCCCTCAGGCATTAGCCGCAGGTCATTTGGCTGTGTTGAGCGCCACGCATCGGGCGGGGCTTCTCACAGACGGCGAAGTGCGCATGCTTGCCCTGTCTCCTCCTTGGCTCAGGGCACTCACACAGGGCCAGGGGCTGGCATACATCCCTGTCTCCTGGCCTGGCCGTGTGTCTTTCAGTTAACCCCCATTGCTTGTCACTTCTTAACCTGTTTATATGTTTTTACCTTTTGGGTTCTGTGCCTGTGGATCATCTGCTAGCTGTTATTGAGTTTGTTTGTCGCGGTTTGACTGTTCCTCGTTCCTGAAAGCATGTTCACCTGACTCTGTATTGTAAAAGCGAGTGTGTGCTCTCCCTCTATCCTCTCCAGCTCAGTGTAATAGGGCTCACATGCTCCACCCCTTGATGGTTCAGGAAATGCCACAGGCACTATTTCATCATATAGTCATTTTGACAGCATTGCTGGTTATAGTGCCTCCCGACATTAAATTCGTACAAACGTATATGTGGTGAACCATTCATTAAACAAACATGTGTTCTGCATATAACGCCTTTTTTATTGATTATGAAAGATTCACCAGAAATGTTTGTGCCTTTTCAATGTCTTAAAGCACTATAACCATCAATTTTGTCAAAATGTGTATGAGGAGAACAACTGGCCATTCTACCTCCCGAACCAGAACCTTGGAAGCAGGTGACGGGGCACATGAGAAGTATTACTAGAGGCTACGATCGTATGTGGTTCTGAAACGCCTGGGTTTTTATATTACGCATTCAGCAGTACATGGTTGGTTATAGTTTGATCATTCGTCTGTGTGTTATACTGTATGTATGTGATGCTGTTGCCTGACATAGTACAATGTTTGAATAGTGTGACTAAGACAAATGATCATTGGCTCCCACTAGCCTCATTCTGTGGATCCAGTCTGTTTTGTTGTGTTGGTTTCTTCACTTCTCCAACCAATAGACCGTTGAGGATTATATACATTTATCTGTTTACCTGTTGGGCCTTAACAGGGTGAACCCCATCACTTAGTGTGAAAACACGGGGGAGTACGATGCCATTCTCGTATCTGTGATGTGTTGAATAGGTTAAGACATCTCTCGTTATAAACAGTATACATATATTTTGTGATGAAGGTTTGGAGGGGGTGCAATTGTTTAATTTGTATGTTGATGGTCGAAGTCGGTTTCTCAAGACCTCTTCATAGATAACATGCAGGATGATGTCCAATGTTTCCTTGTCTTGAAGGCACATACATGATTTTTAACATTTTGATTTTGTTATTATTTTTAACGGTGTTGAGTCAAAGAGATTTTTTGCTTTTTATTTTGCTGTAAAACTATATTGGACCGGAATTAGAAACCACTCGATCAACCTAAAGTCACTGCAGATGAAGTAATAACACAGCTATTGCTTTGATTTGTCTAGAGAAGTAATGACCCCCTATAACCTGTAGAGTTCACTCCTAATAACCAAGGCCCGTAGGGCACAAAACAAGTGCACTGGGTAGGGAATAGGGTACCACTCTGGGGGGTAACCGCAAGAGACACAATAGAAGTTGTGCACTAGAATATTACTTCTTAAACAACATGTCAAAGAGCAGCAACTGAAATGTAATCAATGCAAACCATGTATATTATCACCAATAGGACCACAATTACAGTGATCCATCAGCATTTGAAATCCCCGTTACTTCACAGTATAAAAGATGTCATAGCTAGCAGTGCAAATCTGTATATTCAGTGAATGAGAATCAGCTAGTGTCTCCTTTTGCTATTGCCATCCGCCCATCTCTTATTTTGACTACTACACATATACATTGACATGGCTGTTGTTTGTTTGTAAGGAGGGAAAAGGCTAAAGTGATTTTCATACAGGCCATCAGGGGGCATCCTTGTGCTGTACTTCCAGATCAGTCAGAGATGCAGTGTAGAGGAGAATCTGCCTATCTCCTCCTTACGCTCAACTCTGAGACCATCCCAGACCTTCAGACAGGCCCCAGCACACCTGTACAGACGAAATGGCTTGTTGGAATTAGAGAGAATATATATAAATATATAAATAAATATTGATTAAACTAAGACATAAAAGGAAATTAAAATTATATTTTTGAGGTTTTAACTATTAAAATGTCTTACCATTACTTTTTTCTCTGCTTTGCTAAGTAAGACTGTTTTTTTTTCTTCTTTTGTTTTGTAAAGTCCGCCAAATGGTGTGTTTTGCACTTTTTTGTTTGTGTTCCATTTGGTATATGCTTGTGTTTCGGAGCACTGAAAACTTCGTATTGTGTTAACTGTGCCAATTAAATACATGTCGAAAATAACGTTTTTTTCTTTATTGTGTGTTATATTATCTTTATATAATAAAAACTGTTGTTCGGGTCAGTGTAGCTCTTTAGCAGTTTTGCATGTTTCAAATGGTATGCATGTTTGAAAGCCTCATTCTTCTAAATAAATTATGTTGTTTGTTCTGATCAAAATCCTGATTGTTAAATAAAAGTAGAAACACCATCATGCTGAAACATACCCAACACCAGCTGATCCAGTAAAAAAACTGGTAATGTAAACAATCTGAAAGTTTTATTTTCATTATTTGGTGATGGACCCCAACCTTGAACGGCTTTCGGATAAATTTGCATATGGAGTCAGTTAGAAAACCTAACTGTGACTAAACCAGGGGTGTCCAAACTATTCCACGGAGGGCCGTATTTCTGCAGGTTTTCGCTCTCTCCTTGTACATGATTGACTAATTATTATACTAATTGGTTATTTTCTACTTTTACCTGATTGTTTAAGTGTGAACTGGGAACCAATTAATAACTAAAACCCGCAAACACACCGCTCTCCATGGAATGATTTGGACATCCCTGGACTAAACTCTACCTGCTAATAAAATCTCTGAGGCGTTTGCTGCTTTGACGTAAAGCACTTAATTTGGGTAAGTTAATAGTGCGGGAAACATGTTTGTAAACACAACAAACTACCTCAAGACAAGGATGGACAGTTGCAGCGTATGATGGTAAGTATATATGTTTTTTGGCAAACTGCAAGAAATCCAAGGGGCTTACCAGCATCTTGTGAGCAACAATTGAAAACACTTCCGGATCCTGAACATTTGGAACATTTCTAAATAAAAGAATTAGTTCAAACCTGACAAATTTTATTTATTAATTTTTAACAGAATTTACCTCTAAAAAAATTGACATCATATTTGTTCACAGTTATGAGTTATTTCAATTGAAGTGGGTATGAAAATATGTCCCAAGGCCAAAATTCAGAAAATGCATATGAGTGAATATGGAATACATTTTTCCTTATAGCTCAACAAATATTGCATGTATTACCATGTTGTACAGAGGACTTTAATTTTGAAGGCAATAATCCGAAAACCGGAAATCGTATAGTGGCTGGCGAATCTCGAACGTTGCCAGCATGACGCTTATGTGGTTTTCAGTGTGTTTCATTCACTTCCTGGATTCAGAAACGTCGGGACTCTTTAAACCGATAATACGTAATTAATCGCAATGCATCCTGGGTATTTTTGTTGATAAAATAAAGTAAACGTTTTGTAACTACTGATTTGGATTTAAATACATATTTCTGATAATAGAAGGTAGTCTATTTCCAGCGGTGATTATATGTTCTTCAAATTGTCAACTTAGATTATTGCAACCGTAGACCAGACATATGTACCCCAACGGTTGTTTATATAGCAGACATTTTACAGTTACGTATCGTGTTGTATGAAAGGAGAGAAGGTTAGCACTCCCCTTGACAAGGATGGAAGAGACCCCTAGTGGTCTTCAACACACATATGGTTAAGGCATTGTCACTTACTTCGTGGCATCTTCAACCAAGTTTTTTAATACCAAATTTATTTGAACGACGCAGTTTCAATGCAAATTTCAGTTTAAAATAATAAAAGCTGCATAATTCTTTGCAACATTCTCTATAGTTTGAGCATTATTAAACCTAATAAACAATCATCATTAATCTACATATCAAACAATATCACAATTTGGCATAATATTATTTTGAATAAAATTGTGCAAACTAAATAATTAACTTATACCTCTGGGATTCCACTTAGGTTAGCGTAAATAAAACACTTAGGAAAAGGGATCATTTGAATTGTATCCATTGTTTTTCATTAGTCAGTAACGGATAATGCAATAGAATATTATTTACATGGCTGATTTTGATTACAAAATTATCATAGTCAGCAAATCAGAAGTAATATTTACAAAATATACTAGATAATTAGAGTATCTATCAAAACAATATTTCTTCATTTACCAGCAGAGTGCAGACATGTTCTACCAAAGAAAAAAATCCTGGTTCAATTTATCATCATCCCTGCCTACAAGTGAAGTATTTGAAATGAAGATGAATCAAATGTTGTTGATTTTTATTGGGCTTCATCTAAACATGTTTTTGATTGACTATATTTGAACTTGAACAGTTTCACAACCAATATTTGAATTTAAAGAGTTACACTGTTCAACTGCCAAATATTTAGCCAGTCAAATTAAATAGGTCTGGGCTGGAATGTTTGAGTGCTTTGCCTATTATTTTGTTGGACCGTCAATTCCAAATGCTCTCCATTACATTTGCCCCTGACACACCGTTTGAATATGTGCATCTTTGACAGTCATAAGTGTCCCAAAGCTGAGTGTACAAATGACCAAAGTTTTAGAGACTCATTACTCCCTCCAGTGGCCACTTCCAACAAGGCTGCCAGTACACTGGCTTTATGAGTAAAGTGGTTTCCCACAAGATGCCACACTCCATGGTTCCCATTCCAACCCTTATCCACTACGCACTTTCTCACAGTGCCTTCCATGGTCACTTGAAGCTGGCGAACATGAATGGCATGTTGAAGTTTGGCCCTAAATGTATGGGTTTATTGATCCCTTTCCCACATTCTGGAAGTCAGCCTCTTAGTTCTGTCAGCAACATGCAACAATAGAGGGCCTTCTAAGCAATTTGGTAGGTAAAAGGGGTTGTTTAAGATTGACAGGTCCACTGCTTGGTTCAGTCTTTGATACAAACACTTTCAGAGACTGACATTCATGAGTGATTAACAACTGTTTGCTAAAACAGTCAAGAGTAAGAACATCTTGACACAGAAATACATTCTTTACCAGTGGATATTGGAAGGTAATATTTGATGTGAATGTGATTGACTGAATGTGTCAGTAAGGTTAATATTGTATTATTAATCTTATTTCAGTTAGACAAAAGACTGAACACTAGGGTTACTGGTGAGCAAAGTGAGTGTTATTAAATAGAATGGGGTGTTGTGGTCATTGAGGGAGATGGGTGTGTGAAAACAGAAACACCGGAATCTTCACTCCAATGTTTGCAATCTATTGAGACGTAATTACATGTTTTCTTCTTTCTGATCATTACCCACAACTTGCACAGTACTGTCATACCTGGCCTTAACCCTTACATTTGTATTTTTCTTAGTTTGACCTTAACCCTAACCTTAACTCTAGTATCGATGCATAATCTAAGTGGGTGAAATCAATTCAATGTTAGAATTGATTTCACCCACCTACTTAATATGAAAGTTTAAGCATTGTTTGCTAAATCCCAAGAACATGATTTTGAATTGTTTTCTGTAAAATGCTTACAAGAATGTCACAGTTAGCATGATAGATTGCTACAATGGTTGCCTAGCGATAACCAGACTGTTAATAAGCAATTTGAGAAGCTTCATGAAAATCATTAAATTGCTGAGGAATGGACTGAAACCTTTTTGTCACAACTGAAAAAGCGACTCTTACACTATTTATTTCTTCCACAGGGAATTTTTAGATCCACTTATAAGGTACGTGTTTTGTGTAGACTTACACCACAACAACATTTAGTGTAAACAGTAACTATATACAGTTAGGTCTGGAAATAATTGGAGACTGACCCAAGTTTTGTTATTTTGGCTGTTTATCTACAAAAATTCAAGTTACAGTTAAATAAGTAGTACAGGCTTAAAGTGCAGTCCCTCAGCTTTAATTTGAGGGTTTCACTTCCAAATTGGAACGGTTTAGGAATTACTGCTCTTTAATATGTAACCCCCTCTTTTTCAAGGGACCAAAAGTAATTGGAAAATTGACTCAAAGGCTGTTTCAGGGACAGGTGTGGGCTATTCCTTTGATATTTCTTGATCAATTAAGCAGGTAAAAGGTCTGGACTTGGTTCCAGGTGTGGCATTTACATTTGGAAGCTGTTCCTGTGAACCTGCACCATGCGGTCAAATGAGCACTCAAAGCAAGTGAAACAGGCCATTATTAGGCTGCAAAAATCCATCAGAGAGAGAGAGAGCAGGAACATTAGGAGTGGCCAAGAAAACAGTTTGGTACATTCTGAGAAAAAAAGAATGCGCTGGTGATCTCTGCAACACAAAGAGGCCTGGACATCCACAGAAGACAACAGTGGTGGATGATTGTAGGGTCCTTTCCATGGTAAAGAAAAACCCCTTCATAACATCCAGTCAAGTGAAGAACACTCCAGGAGGTAAGCATATCATTATCCAAGTCTACCATAAAGAGAAGACTTCACAAGAAAAAATACAGAGGTTTCTCCACAAGGTGCAAACCATTCATAAGCCTCAAATATAGAAAGGCCAGATTTGACTGAAGAAAAAAGTATGGAGAAGGCTTGGAACAGCTCATGATCCAAAGCATATCACATTATCTTTAAAACATAGAGGCAGTGGGATGCCATGGCCATACATGGCTCCCAATGGCACTGGGTTACTAGTGTTTATTGATGATGTGACAGAAGACAGAAGCAGCCAGTAAAAGTGTAGTGTATAGAGATGTATTGTCTGCTCAGATTTACCCAAATTCAATGAAGGTGAAAACCACCCAGATGTTTTTTAAGTCAATGAAGTAGAATATTCTGCAGTGGCTGATTCAATCACTTGATCTCAACTTGATCTAGCATGCATTTCACTAGCTGAAGACAAATCTTAAGTCAGACAGATCTTTGACGGAAAGACCCACAAACAAACAACAACTAAAGACAGCTGCAGTAAAGGCCTGGCAATGAATATCAAAGGAGGAAACCCAGCATTTGATGATGTCCATGAGTATCAAGTGTACTTCAAGCAGTCATTGCCTGCAAAGGATTCTCAACAAAGTATTAAAAAATTGTAGTAATTTGTCTAATTACATTTGATCCCTGAGCTTGTAAGCACTGTGTGTGTAAACAGTTCAAATTCCTAAACGTTTCATACAATGTTCATGTTTAACCCCTTGAATTAAAGCAGAAAGTCTGCACTTCAATTGAATCTCAGTTGTTTAATTTCCAATCCGTTGTGGTGGCGTACAGAGCCAAAATCATGAAAATTGTCAGTGTCCAAATATATCCGTACCTAACTGTATCTATAGGAAAAATAGATGTGTTCTCTATTGGATAAATGTAAGCAAAAGATATTTTTCTTGCAGAGCTAATTGAAGCAAATATAAAAATATCACCTTGTCCATCACATCTTCTCAAGTGATTTACATGGTTGTAAAAACGCCTACCCAGACTAAGCTTAAACCGAACACAGGCCTTCTTTGAAGCTGTTCTAAAATTCCTTATGGAATTGATGAATAGAAAAATGCGAAAATAAACAATATCACATTTTGCCTCTCAATTTCATGAGGATCATGACGCATCAACTATTTCAGTTTATTGCTCATACCAACTATTGTATGACCTTCATATATTTCTTTCTTAAATGTTTTTCGGTTGGGCAAGCACTTCTTTCACAAGCAATCCCAGAAATCTTGCAGCACTGGTTTTAGATATATTGTTTTTTTTTAATCGTTTTTAAGTTGATTTTCAAACACACTAAGGGTAAAAGAAAATGCTGACTCATGTCAAATTGATTTTTGTCCTTATTTAAAATGATCTTGTAACATTCAACATTGGAACGTTATGAAGCAATGCATCAGATTAGAAAAGGGAGACACTCGTGACCTAGGGTGACCCGGCTGTCTGCGCAGCTGCCTCCTGAGTGCGTGTACGGATGCAGCTTGGTTTGGTACCCAGATTCTTCCATTTTGTGTGTGGAAGCGAGGCAACCTATGTTAATATGCGTAACGACAGTGTTGGAACCACTGAGAACATCTGCCTGAAACAGGATGTGTGCTTCACCCACAAGGCGCAGAAAGAGTGGCAGAGGCTGACGAACTGTCCTCCGGCATGTGGCGAGGCACACTCACGGTTCCAGACTGGACTCTGTCCCTGCTCTTCCAAAGGGAAAGGCACGTATCTGCCGTCTCGGCCCAGACCCGTCCACAGCGTGCCATCTCGCTGTGTCTGGAGCTCAAGCCTCAGGCAGGCAGGATGGTGGACCAGTTGAGGTCAGCTCACCTTTTGTTCACCATGAGAGAAATGGCTGATTGAGAGAAAAATGTGAAATTAATTTGGGGGAGGGCTGCAGACTTTGGCTTCAACGTGAGTATTGCAGCGGTATTTCGGATTATCCGATAGGTGTACCCCTACTGAAATCAGTTGGAAACCTTTTTACTTGAATTATATTGCAATGTTGTTGTTGCCGGTCAGCCTGGAGACCCTTCAGGACCATATTACCTTGGACTGAACTGAGGTACAGGCTGCTGAGATATTAAAGTCTGCACCAGTGTAGAGTTAACGTTTTATAAGCTTAATTATTCACTCCAGAATAAGACATTAAGAGCTGTGAAAGTATCATAATGCACTGCAAAGCTGCACTCAACAGTACATACCAGTACTACTTCCACACGTGAGATTTTTACGTAACCAGGGCTTGTTGCATCATTTACAGTGAGTCTGTGTAATGTATGAGAACTTAATGAAAAGGAAATGCACACAGCATCAGTCAAAAGTCCCGGACCACAGTCGATCCCCACAGTCTCATATGCAAGCCTAGACAAAAGAACAAAGTTCCAAAATTGATTATTTAATAAAAATCACAAATCCGCAGTGCTTTATTAGTTTAAGTTAGGTTTTCTTTCCTGTATCAATAGAAAAGTCATTTAAAATCTGCAAGGGGAGACATAAAAGCAAGAGGAAAAGTGAAAAAAGTTAAAATGAAAAATAGGTCAGAAGCAGCTGAATCTGTTGGTTTGTCGTTTCTTTCTTCCATCTGGAATAGATATTTTGTCACCATCGTTCTGTTCCCATGGCGAGTTGAAACTAAATGGAGCGCTGAGGTACTCTTTGGACCAGGGCAGCAGCCCAGTGGAGCTCTATGACTTATATAGTGCTGTGCTGACCCCAGCAAAAGCCCCAAACACTGTCCAACTTCCCCTGAACCATGGTCATCTGGCCAGCTGGCGTTAAGACCTCTACATTGTCAACAAGAGGCTATTAAAAAGGTCATTGGGGATTAGACCTACAAGGTTGTCCTGACAGAGTATAGAAGAATAGAATAGTTGCTGAGATTAATTACATCTGACTTCACTTGCATCATGTGAGTAATTGGCCTTACTGTGTGTGTGTGTGTGTGTGTGTGTGTGTGTGTGTGTTTGTACGTTTGCTGTATGTGAAAATGCCATTGTGGGTACTCTCAACGCCTGCATAAAATGATTTCATCCAATTGTTTTAGGGTTTGTTTCATAGTTAATAGGCTTTTCACTTTCCTGCAGGCACAGGGCAAAGCCACTGCTGCCCAATCTGTAATAGGATCTCTCATTTGCTGGTTGCTAATTATTGGAGCAGGAATGTGTGGAAATAGAGTTAATATGGGGAGATGAGAAGATGAGAATTGGGCTCGATGGGTAACAAACTATTAGCACAAATGAATCAGAGATTTTTCACTTTCTATTCCATTCTTTCTTTCTGCATTTTTCTTTCTCTCTCAATTTGTTGCAAGCATGTTGGTGGGACTCCATGAACATTGTGGGCTAAAGTACAGTGACCTACAGCACATTTTACCAAGGAAATATCCTACCCCTCAGTGAAAGTGGAACTTTCTTGTACCATGTGCCGAGCTACCTTCGCATTTTCTGTCAAAGTTTTTTTCCCAAGAAATTCAAACCACTGTAGCATGTCGGGTATGTTGGCGCTTTACATCATACGAGTCTAACGATGGATGGGGTTCTGTTTGGTTGTACAGCATAGCCGCACAAAACCTCACACAAAATATCAGCCAACTCCTTGTCTGAACAGTTGTTCTTCAAAAAATCATGCAGGCAAGATCAGGGCACAGTTATTGCACAGTAGTTACATACAAGATGATCATTACAGATGAGCCCATCAGGGTGCTACCCATGTGTAGATCCAACAGGGCAGCTCGCTCTTTGTATTGGAGCAACAGCTTGGAAACCCTTCAGCAAAGCCGATATGCAGTGCCTTAGGAAAGAATTCAGACACAATCTACTCAATCTATTCACAAGTTTGCGAAATGACAATATATCTGATGTGCATAATTATTCAGCAATTATAGCTTCTACAGACTTTGCACACCTGGTTCTCTCCAGTTTCTCCTTGTGGATCCTCTCAAACTCTTATCAGAGAGGCTAGTGATCATCGGTGAAATGCGATCTTTAGATCTCCCCACAGATGTTTAGTGGGGTTTAAATCCTGGCTTTGGCTGGGCCAATCAAGGTCATTAACAGACTTATCCCAAAGCCACTCCAACATTGTCTTGGCTTTGTACTTTGGGCTGTTTTTGTGGTGAATGATTAATCTTTGCTCTGGCTCAGGTATTATTCAAGCATTTAGCTCTTTTTATCCTTCCCGTAATCTTTTTTCCAATTCCTTAATGTCATCCTCCTGTTGAGAGGGGATCTGTGGAAACCACTTAGGTGAGAGAAATTGCTATCGGGCTAGGCAAGCAGTGATGTCTGGCACTCTCCCGATCGTAGGGTTGGGCTCTATGGGCTTGGCCCCTCAGGGCCCAAAATTTAGAAAATGGCTTACCTTTAAATGTCATTAGTACTATTAAGTCAGCCAGGGTGTCCTCAACAAGGGAGCTGCACAGTATGTTTACAGCTATGAAGGTTTGCCAGCAGTCATCAAAACTGCACTGGACTCCATAGTCTTAACGCCAACTAAGGTTTTCCCCTGTGCACCTGGTGGGTGTCTTACACACATAGTGTATATGGACTGAACCCAAGGGTTACGGTTATGTGGCCAACTTGACTGCCTTGCCAAACCCGCTCAGGCTGGGCGATGTCTAAGTAGAATCTGTGTCCGTGTCTCCCTGACACTCCTGGACAGAAGTGGGTGAAAAGGTGGTCTGTGTGTTCTGGTTTGAGATTAGGTATCGTTGGTGTGTCTAGACACTTCCCTTGCATATGCAGACTTAAGGCTATCGCGTTCACTCTACTCTCTGGCATAGGGGTGGATTTTATTAGTCTCATTGTGTTGTACTGAGGGACGACTGAAAGGGAACCGTATGTTCTGAATATAACCCCGGTTCCCTGGAGGAGGAAACAAAAGATTATGCAATGAGGCATCATATATTTCAATGCTAAGAGTCTTCATAGGATCTTGTTCACCACATGTACACAACTTTTTTCTCGGATTTACAACTTCCAACAATTCTGTTTGCTGGCCTAAGACCTTTGCACACTACTCTAAATATCCATGAAATTACATAAGACATTTATTCAGTTGAAGCCACTAATAGCTAACACACCCCATAGACTAAGAGGTTTAGGCAACAACAAGTCCCCTAGACTATGAAATAAAGAGAAACATTTGTTTAATTTCCCCCAGTTTTCACTGTTATAAATAATATATTACTATGTTTATATTATGCATATAAATCTTGGTTAGCAATATACAGCAGATATATTTTTGCCAGAACAATGATATGATTCACCTTTTCTTAATATACTATCTGACAATTCAACTTTTAATATCAATATTAAGGAATGAAGAAAGATATCACATACCGGGGAATGTATTTTCATATCCTAGAAACAAACAAATACTGCTAAATAAAAATCCCATTATTTTTATCTATTTCTAAAACACTATCTGCATAGGGGTAGGCCATATCATTCTAGAAAGTTACATGACATTTCTATATAATATTTGCATAACATGATTGACTTCAATGAGAACTGGGTCAAAAACACAAATCTTGTATTATGAATACTGATGGCAGCCAATCACATGCTACATTTGAGAAGTGATTGTGTGTCTGAAATAAAGGCAACTTTAGTGGTGTAACCAAATCTGGGTCTTATTATTTTAATCACTTGCATCTTATCTAAAATTATATTACTCCTCTTAAGTGATATGTATTATTTCATCTTTCAGTTTTTAAAGAGCAGCTTGTGGCATTGATATTATTTGGGTGTGTCTATCATGTGGAAGAAAACATCTTAAAATGTCAACCAATAAACTAAGGTTTGTTCTAGTTGAGGACAGGCCTGCCGCACACCCAGCTACTCTCCAAATGGAGGGTGGACATGTCTACTACATCACCCTAACATTGTAGTTATACCAAGATTTGTTACCAAATAAGGGCAAGAAAAGCCCCTCTCCTGGGATTACATCAAGTCAAGAACTGTATGCTTTTGAAATAACAGGCTTCCTAATTTAACATTGCACAGTCTGTGACTGTGGTGTGTGTTGTCTGTGACTGTGGTGTATGTGTTGTCTGTGACTGTGGCGTATGTGTTGTCTGTGACTGTAGCGTATGTGTTGTCTGTGACTGTGGTGTATGTGTTGTCTGTGACTGCGGCGTATGTGTTGTCTGTGACTGCGGCGTATGTGTTGTCTGTGACTGCGGTGTATGTGTTGTCTGTGACTGCGGTGTATGTGTTGTCTGTGACTGTTGGGTATGTGTTGTCTGTGACTGCTGCATCTGTTTTGTCCGTGACTGCTGCATGTGTTTTGTCCATGACTGTTGTGTGTGTGTGTTGTCTGTGACTGCTCTGTGCATTTTGTCAGTGACTATTGGGTATGTGTTGTCTGTGACCGCTATGTTGTTTGTTGCCTGGGACTGTTGTTGGTGTGTGTGTGTGTGTGTGTGTGTGTGTGTGTTGTCTGTGACAGTTGTGTGTGTGTGTTTGTGTTGCCTGTAACTGATTTGTGTCGCCACCTTCCAGATGAACCCACTACCCATAAAAAACGGAATTGCCAACAATGGAATTCCTCCATGTGACCTCCTAACCTCAGGAGTAGAATTACATTTCAACAGAGGCTCCAAGCAACACCGCTGCTAAGATTGCAGACCCTGGCACTTTCCTCCAAGGAAGGGAGACCTCCATGGGACTCCTGGAGTCATCGCCTCCTCCAAGAAAATGAGATCGACAGGCATGCGTGAATTCACATAAACATATTTCACTTCATTATCCGTTTAGTTGCTTGACACACATTTATTCCACTTCAAAAGCCATATAGTGGCTTCTCACACACACACACACACACACACACACAGACACACACACAAACACGCACACTTATTCCATTTCCTAGGTCGTATAGTGGTTTGGAACACACACAAACACTTATTCCATTTCATAAGCCGTATAGTGACTTGAATGTGTGCCAGTATGGAACATGACATTTGGTAAATGAATGCCGGCTGCATTTGGATCACAATGAAAACCAGAACGTTGAGTGAAAGGAATATGTGCTCCACAGCACAAAGAAACCTCTGTCTGCCCCAACCCTCTCTGTGGTCTTTGGACAGTTGAGGAAAGGCCAGCGAGTTTCTACTGCTGACTCCAGCGAGACAGACCGAGTAGATGAACGCTGAACCTTAGAACTTTACCTCCCCATCACACACACAGCCTGAAATACACACACACAGACTGAAATACACACACAGCCCCTTAACTAGCTCTACTGAATTTAGCTAGGATCACCTGTGTGTCGTTTTTGTTGTCCTTTCCTTGTGTGTTCATTTCCTGGCATGGCTCCTAGTGGTCCTTTACCCAAACATACTGTTTTCCTCATGACTACCCAAAACAAGAACATGACCTCCACAAAACATGCAAATGACCACCAACAAACACATTCAATGTAAAAATGGAGCTGGGATTAAGACGGTCAGCGATTGATTTTAAAAACGTAGGCAGGCATACTCTATGTTTACAGGCAAAAACAGATGTAGAGACAGAGTTTTCTGGTCACCAAGCAGAATATCCTCACCTTCCTTTGAGTGCCGATAATGATCTTTGTTGAAATAAATATTCTTTACACAGGTTCAATCGAAAAAACTTTAAGCTTGTTTTATGGAGGGTTGGATCGTGTATATGCTTGTGTTGATTAATTATTTGCCATCATTTATTGCAATACTTTGAAAAAAAAGATCTACTTATCCTAGTAAGCTAAGATTGAATGCTCACCAAATTTATTTTGTTTTTGTATACAGCATACAGCTAACGACAGGTACCCTTGAGTACTGAGAGTTTGTTGGATCTTATCCCATCCCAAATGCATTCCATCCACATTGCATCTTTTCTCCCTTCAGCACTACAGACTTGCTAAATGACATGTTGGACATAGTCCGATTACTGTCCGTTGTCCAGGAGAGCAGAGGGTGGCGTCTGGGCATGCTGTGGTGTCCAGTGGATAGTAGAGATCCTATGGGAAATCGTGTGTCAAAGCCTAGCCAAATATGGCAGCATTACAAACAAACATACTATTTATGATAGGTGTGGCTGCTGCTAAAAGGCAATGTCTTTAGTGATTTATCATTATATCACAGACATGGATGATCTTCTGGAGAAGGACAAAGCCTCCCTCAGTGGGCAGAATTCTCCTGAGCAGGGCGCAGACGCAATTATGTAATAAAGACATGTTGCTGAGTAGAGAGAAAAGTGAGTGAGTTGGGAAACGCTGTTACATCTTAACTCCAGAAATTGAATACTCAAAGGTTGTGTAGGTATTTTTAAATACATGTTGAAGAAATAATCCACATCCCATTGTTTTTTAGGCTGTGTGGAGCTGGGACAAGCATTGTGCTATATTGGCATGGTTTTTGAATAATACCCATAGATCTTCATTTTTCATATTGGCTCCTACATGCCCAACGCTGGATAATGCTAGTGTCTGTTGACAGATTTTCCATGTGACCTGTGGATTGTAACTGTTAAACACACAATATGAGTTGATTCAAGACAAAAGAAAAGATCTACTCCAGATCAATCCCAGAAAAAAACTGGAATAAATGCTCATTTATTGGTTACGTGCTGATTGTGACACAGAACTATGCAATAAACCAAACAGAGGAAAATTCAGTTTCTAAGTCAATCAAGGTGTGTGCAAGAACATTGCTACAATCTGTAAATCTTGCTTTCCTGGAATTCGTTTTTTTCCACTGCAAACCTTACACTACGAAACAGGGGTATTTGGCAGTGTTCACAATGCAAGTTCTGCTCAGTCATTTTGGCTGGAGTTTACTTTGGTCCGAGTGGCTGCGACACCACACTACAACTACAGACTGACCAGATGACTGAGGCGCAAATCAGACACCATAATTCTACATTGTCCTTCATGTGGAAATTGAACCACACAGGTCTTAACAAAAGCTTTTCAGTAGCAAGGCACTGCTAAAATGCCCAAAACAACATGAGACAATTCTAGAATTTTTTCCTAGCCATTATTAATGTGCGTAACACACTACCCTCCACGTCCACCCTACTCATCCCCGCACACAGACAGAAACGCAAACCTCTAAAGCCTGTCAAACAAATGGTGCGGAACTGGACAGATGAGACCATTTGGGAGCGAAAAAGTAAACCATGACATCACAAATGGGGCCATATTGAAACAAAGACGTCAATGCCAACATTCACAACAACGCAGGCAGGCTCACATTCTATGTCAAGGTATCTAAAATGTCCACATTCTATCAAAAGAACACGTTTCCTGCAGCGACGACAAGCCACGGTTCGCGGTCGAGCGAAGAAGCCTCCGCAAGGAGAGAGAAAAAGCCAGCAGCGCCACGGAGGAGGTGTCTGTGATCAGGTATACATAACACTTCAGAGGCGCCAAGAAAAGGCGCGTCTGTAAAACACATTTGGAGATAGTTTGGTAAATCAATTCACCAGTGACGACAGCTCTCCTTTTTGGAAAGGCATTCGGCAGATCACCAATTACAAACCTAACCCCCTCACTGATGCAGCGGACACAGCTCTGCCAAACACACTTGTACTGGCTCCTCAAACACCAGGCAACCAGTCATACATCCTTAGCTCCTCCACCACATGCATTGCGTAGATAGAACCGTACATTAGCAAATTTGCACTTCAACTGCAAATGCCTGGAAATTCATGTATTTGATGCGCCTTCACTTCACACATCCCGTCCTCTCATGCTAGTGACTTCATTTAAAGGGATAGTTCGACCTAGATCCATGTTTGGGTAAAATGCTTACCCTAAGTTGTTTTTGAAGGCCCATGAAGTCATTTTTCACATGTCAATATTTCCCCCTGTACCAGCCTGGAATTATGAATGGAAACTGTGTCCCGAGTCACGAAAGCTGCATCACAAGCGGAAACTTGCTCCAAAAACAGTAAACACAATTTCAATGCAGTAATCTGTTGTACTAGCATGTTTTCCTTGTTTTTTTACCGCATACCAACAAACCAGTTGGCAAAAAAATTTATGTAACCGCCACACACAGCCTCTGTTATGATGTAATCGGTAGTTAGTGAATGCTAAGTGGTTGGTCACGAAGTTTCATTGGCAACCCTTCCTCAATAGATTTTTTCAAAGTGATACCATGTGTGAACAAAACTGACCAGTTAACATTGCAAGAATAAGTGGAATTGAAAACGAGATTTACAGTACTGTGCAAATGTAATGATTCAGTGATTTGTGGATTTATGTGGGAAACGAGGACAGGAAAAGGCAAAACATAGAACTCCCAAAAAAGGTTAAAGGCTGTTGAACCAAAATGCAAACTAGATTCAGCAGGCAAAAGGACACAAGGCAAGAAGACACAGAATATTCAAGGCAGGCAAGAGGTCTAAACAACAGTAATTTACACAAACCGCTCGAAGGGTTTGAAACACAAACAACAATACCTCACAATGCAAGATGCAAACACTGAACTTATATAGAGGGATCTAACGAGACCCAGGTGTAAACAATAATGACAAAGGTAACAACCAAACAGAACCAAACAGAACCTCACAGCAAATGTTTTAGGCAACTGAAAGTTATTTAGATAGTATGTGTTTATTTGTAAATACTAATTAGAATAATAATAACATATATAACATGGTAACATATATTATATATTATATATATTGATATAAATTTTAAATGAATAAACTTAAATAAATGGCCTTAATGTTTTAATACTGATGCTAAACCATACAAAATTAGCACATTACCATAACCATTGATAGAAAAGTTGCTGAACTTTTTTTTCTTTGTTTCTTTAAAACAATCCAATTATAACATAACCAGATTCCATTTGTAGAATATATTGTATTTGTAGAAGAGAACACATTTTATAACAGAACCATCCAGAGTAGTGCTTTCGAGATCACTTGATTTTGGGACATAGTGAATAGCCTATAATTTGTTTTATGTGCATTTAGCACCAAAAGACTGTACATGAGCAAACACTTGTTCAAGAGAGGGAGCAGACATGTACGGTACTGTGCCATCAGAAAAACAATTACATTTGTAATTTATATACTGACCTAAAATGTAAGATTGTGGAATTCCTTCATCAACTATAAGTAATAGATGATTTGACCCCGTCTGTAATAAAAGTTATTTCACTAAGCTTATTAAGTGTCCATTGCTAGGCCTAGTGAAGTCAGTCTCTTTAGCAGGGTTTAAATGATCAACTTTGATCATTTAAACCTTTGTGTATTGTTCATAAATAATTTTTTAATGGAGAATTTCTGTAGCCAACTACAATGTAATGGATACATCACACCGCCATTGTTTTGCTAAAGTGAGAGAAAGAGAAACCATGTAAAATCATGTAAGCTTCATTTTTTGCTGCCTTATTTAAAAGCCCGAGACATTCAATGACAACAACCAACTAGAATTACAAGTATTTAAGAGATTAGAAATGTATGTCTAAGTGAATACTCCATTATGACCATAACTTGACCCCAATAAAGCAAGCAGTGTGGCCCTATAGATCAAGTTAGATTAGAGTCGCACAACTAGTACAGTGGAACCAGTCAAGGGACATCCAATTGGGGATTATATACTGCGTCCCAAATAGCTCACTATTCACTATGCCATTGTTTAAGTAATGTGTCGGTTAAAGGATGCCATTTTAAGACAGAGCTGCACCTGAGGGAACGAAACATCCAAGCTTCTGCCTCATGGATTAATGTAGCCTAAGTCACAGGGGTGATTCACATTCAAGCAGTTGTAATGAGATATGTGACTTGAATTGACACTGTGTTTTATGAGGCATGAGGGAACAGGTTTGGTTGTGTCGTTACAGAAGAGAGGGAGATAGAGAGAAAGACAGCGAGAGCAACAAAGAAGGTGAAGGAAGAGAGAAGTCGAAATAATGAAGTAAAGAATGACAAAAAGAGGAAGGTAGAAAGATAAAAGGGGAGCAATTGGACCAAGGTAAACAAACCATGAGATAGGGACTACGCTCCGTTTGGGTGGGCCTCAGGCTTCCATAGCTCCATTGGACTGGTAACTGAAGCAAGCTAATCTGATTTAGCTCAACACTAAGCCACTAACAGGATCTGTTCACTTCTTGAAGTAATGCCCCCCAATACAATGTAACAAGCTGCAGTCACGCGACACACAGTAAATAGCAAGCACACAATGAGTCCGAACAGTTTGGATGTGTTTTTGAATAATTTGGTGTTTGTTCACGCGCAATTAGTAGTTGGAAGTTTTACTTCCTCAGACATCTTCTGGAAGCAGATCTGATCGGAAGGCACAAGTTAATGGGATTGGTTGAATCAAGGGTGAGAGCGGAGTTTCTGTCAACATTTTGAAATCATTCAATTTATTGTTTCATGTTGAGGTTGGGTCTGGGTAATGTCAATTTAGGGTTAGGGTTTACAGTTAGGTAAAGCACCAACCTTGGTCAAATGTCTACTTAAAACATTCAGCCCGATTCAATTCAGTACTGCGCAGAAGTCTTAGGCACCTGAAAGTCAAACAAAGGCCATCTATTTGGGTAGTAAGTGTTTAAAAGAATACACCCAAACAAATGAAAATAACTTACTATCCAAGTAAATGAATTTAGTTTTCCTGTGCCTAGAAGTTTCGCACAGTGGAGGCAGTGGCTTGAGCTGTTGGACAACCCAGGACAAGAGACAGATTGTTCCTACTGGGACTGAAACTCTGTGCTCTCAGTTAAGCTGTCGGACAACAAAGGACACCAGACAGATTGTTTATACTGGAGCGATAAGCTTTAGGTCACAGAACAACTTCTCGGATCAGAAAGGATGCTGAATGTGTGTTAAGCCTTTTTGAATAACCTGGTCTGGAGCAAAGCCTCAAGCATCCACGCTTCAGTATAGAGACTTGACCGAGTGATGATCAGACAGTACATCAGAATCAGATGCTTGATTATAGCCTGCTGGTGTGCCTTTCTGGATTGAATCATCTGTCGCGACTGGATTCCCCACGGATCCGACTGAAATCAATAGAATGTTAACATTCTTATATCAGCTTTTGCTGAGTCATCCTTGATCTATTTTTATGAAAGGAAAAACTGAATACACAACCTTTGTTCTTTTTATGAAAGGAAAATAGAAAAATCGGTGACAGAGTGCAGATTTGCAGACAGCTCACACAGGGAGGGAAGCAGGACCCCCAGTGCCAGGTGGAAGTGTTTGGTTCCAGAGCCAATGTTTTTAAGCACCTGACCAGGCTTCCGGTTCAAAATGACATTTTTACTGCAGTTTACACTGACACCCTAAAATAAAATAGTACTTAATAAAAAAAAACGCCACTATCCTTTGCAATTGTGGTGTTCTCAAGTTAGTGTTGATAGGAAAACGGTACCACTTCCTTTAATGTCGTCCTTATTACAGAGTATTTCCATGCGTAACTGCAGAAACAAATAGAGTAAAGACTTATAGATACACTGTAAATGCACCATGTAACTTGTGGGAATTGTGGTTTGTAATTACTATGTGAGCGTTAAAACAAATTTAGTTTTTACCACGTTTGTTATATATTGGTCGGTTTACACTTCACCAACTTCGGCAAGTCCACTGTAATGATAATCAGTATTCAGGAGGTACTATCAGGACTTTTTGCTTCTATAAAAGAGCCAGTCGCATCTTTTGGGGACAGTGCTCATAAGTGTTGCACCCACCCATTCTTGTGTTGACAGGTACCTGAAGATATTTGATTGAACTTGGATTTAATTAAATGCTATTGTGGGATTTAACTGTTATGTTTGAATGTCCTCTGTTTCCCATAACGGGCTGAATGTTCCAAATGTTATTGTACTGTATTATGAATCATGTTGGCGGGATAATGAGAGCAATCATGTAAGGAGAAAGACCAAATGTGTGCTCCTGATTTAGTATTAATGCATACTTGTTAAGCTTTATTTATAGGGGCATTAAGTCAGATTTTCACATTGAAATATAAGAAAGTATCCATCATTTATCTGCAGTAATATTGGAATGATAGTCTTTCACATTATACACTGAGCAGAAATTATTTTGGAAGTATACAAAAGCACGCAATTCATAGCACTGTTTTTTACTGGGAAGCTTTACGTTCCCATTAATGAATGGTGTCGGGAATCACTGTGAGATTTAAACCGCTTTTTAAAGATTCTTTAAATATCCTGAAATACTATTTTGTAAATTGGTCATGCAAAAGTGAAATACAGGATGTAAAAATGTGCTAACTTCAACAAGGTCAGTGAAAACTAGAAATGTCTAACATCTAACATATCTAATAGTGTTTTTAACCCAAATGGCATTCCATTATTCCAAACCCTCAGATGATTTACTTGAAAACATTTTAACAGTAATATCTACAAAGATCTATGAAGGCACCTTTAAATTATTTGAGTAATCATACACTCCATCACAACAATAACTATCAGAAAGAGCACATGCTAGCTAGCAACAGAATTTGAATAAAGCCAGCCATGAAAAAGCTGAGTTACAGTAACCAATGTAAATTCTTGTTTGTAACGATGATAGATAGGTAATGTTAGTCTATCCAATTAGCACTGGGAGCAGATGGATAGCATAAGAGCCAGCTCTTCAGTTTGCTATTATTATATATTGGCATCATCCAGTTGTGACAAATTTTCTGACAATTGTGTTCAAGGTATGGCTAACTTGTTTTTCAACTGGCCGCTGAATTAAGAGGATAACTGACAAATGTAGCTGAGACTTGACTGCAATGCTCACTTGGGTAACACTTTAAGCCCCTTCTTACAGTATAATAAAAAATGCAATTATTCAGTAACAAGTTATAAATTGGTGTGTCCAAACCTTTGACTGTTCTAACCAACTGCATATCCACCTTGTTCTCTCTTGTCCTATGTGATCTAGTGACATGGCAATAGTCAGAGTGGCATGGGTATGTGGTGAGAGATATACACATTCACGTGTGGATCCTTTAGATAAAAATACCTATGTTTTATCCTGACAAAAATGCTGCCATCTGTTTTATAAGCTCATTAACACACACCAGACTGTGTCTCGGGGAATTACTCCCCACCTCATGTAGATGTTGGCCATTTAACAGACTCAAGGAGGGAGTGGCAGCCAGCGCATGTAGTTCTTCCCCAGTAAAACAGTCACACCACACATGCTCTGTTCCTCTTGTTAATGGTTCCCCTGGAGTCATCAGCCAGTCATACTCTGAACTGGCAGCCACTCACTGTGACTCCACCATTTTTTCTCTCCCTAATTTATTTGCACAAAGGTCTCCTAGCGACTGCCACAACACCCGACCCCCACCAAACCTCCCTCTCCCATCTTACCAATCTCCTATCCTCTTTCACTCTCCTTTTCTCTGTGACCTGAGCCTTGTCATTGTCTCCATCCCTCTGAACTTCTCCGCCTCCCCTATTCTGCCCCATTCTCTGTGACTTGTGCCTCGCTCCCCACTTCTCTCACTCTCCCTAACTCCACCTCGGGAATAAACGGGCCATTTTCATTTGACCTGTTTAAAACGGACCCACATCTGCTGCCTTCTAACTGCATGCCTTTCTGTGACGTCGATATGCCATTGGTAGTCTGGGAGTGGGTGCAGTGTGTGTTCGTGTGTGCGTTTATTAGTACTTGAGTGCATGCGCACATGTGAAAAACTTGGGATTTCTGGATAACTTCACAGGGTGTGATCCTGTTGGACCTCCCACATGAACATCGTTCTGTCCATAAATGCTGTAACTACGGAAACAGTGGAGAGGCTTGATACAAACACACTTTCTCACTCTATTCATGTTTTTCATTTATCTCTCTGCAGGACAACCTGACACAGTGTGTCTTTCTGTGTGCGTTTGTTGGTTTGTGTGCATGTGTGCGCTCGCAATAGCACGCGTGTGTTTGCGGCTGCCTCGTCTGTTCCATGACCAAGTGTAGGTGAGTCAGACGGTCCTTTCCAGCATACTAATCAGAGATAACGCTCTGTTTTCAAATTCGTTCCTGCAGCCGATTGGCTATTTGGGAGTATTTTAGCTCTCAGCTCTTCCCTCTTCTTCCACCACTTCGCCTGAAAACAAATGTTTTGAGGAGAAAAAGAACTGGACCAGAGCCAACTGCCTCTGGTCTGCCTCCATGACATCATCCAGCGCAGCACACATCTGGAACCACTAGACTGTGTGTGTGTGTGTGTGTGTGTGTGTGAGTGTGTTTGTGAGTGTGTGTGCATGTGTGTGTGCGCACACGCATTTGTGCATCTGTACAGTGTGTGTGTACTGTGTCTACGTTGAGATCCTGTGGATGATGTGTGTGTGTACAGTATGCGTGTCTGTGTACGGTGTTTGTGTGTGTGTGTGTGTGTGTGTGTGTGTGTGTACAGTATGCGTGTCTGTGTACGGTGTGTGTGTGTGTGTGTGTGTGTACAGTATGCGTGTCTATGTACGGTTTGTGGTTGTGTGTGTTTGTGGAGTTCTTTTTTTGTAGAAGACAGGCGATATGCAAGCCTGGGGGGTGGGGGGTGTTGATGGTACATCTGCAGATAGAAATTGTGAAGGAGAGAGAACAGAGGACAGAGAGAGGACAGAGAACAGAGAGAACAGAGAGGACAGAGAGAGGACAGAGAACAGAGGGGACAGAGAGAGGACAGAGAACAGAGAAGACAGAGAGAGAACAGAGAGGACAGAGAGAGGGCAGAGAGAGGACAGAGAACAGAGAGGACAGAGAGAGGACAGAGAACAGAGAGAGGACAGAGAACAGAGAGGACAGAGAACAGAGAGAGGACAGAGAACAGAGAGAACAGAGAGAGCAGAGAGAGTACAGAGAACAGAGAGGACAGAGAGAGGACAAAGAACAGAGAGAGGGCAGAGAACAGAGGACAGAGAGAGGACAGAGAACAGAGAGAGAGCAGAGAACAGAGAGGACAGAGAACAGAGAGAGGACAGAGAACAGAGAGGAAAGAGAGAGGACAGAGAACAGAGAGGAAAGAGAGAGGACAGAGAACAGAGAGGACAGAGAACAGAGAGAGGACAGAGAACAGAGAGGACAGAGAACAGAGAGAGAGCAGAGAACAGAGAGGACAGAGAGAGGACGGAGAACAGAGAGGACAGAGAACAGAGAGAGGACAGAGAACAGAGAGGACAGAGAACAGAGAGAGAGCAGAGAACAGAGAGGACAGAGAGAGGACGGAGAACAGAGAGAGGACAGAGAACAGAGAGAGGACAGAGAACACAGAGAGAACAGAGAGAGCAAGTTTGTGTTCAGATGAAGACTGACAATGAAAGATGAAGCCTGAATGAGGAAAAACAATGTCAATTTTCATTGTCACCTAAGACATGTCATTAAAGAGTTTGCCTAAGCTCACTTATTCAGAAACATCGAGTAAGATATTTGTTAAGAGGTATATCATTTAAGGCATCCAGGGATTTGAGGTGTGGGTGTGGGGGAAGTCTTGTCTGAGCTCTGAGTTGTCTTCCTGAGCAAAACATTCTCTATCATAACCTAACCTCCTCCATTTGGAAATTGTTACCTGAACCTCCTCCATTTGGAAACTGTTACCGGAACCTCCTCCATTTGGAAATTGTTACCTAAACCTCCTCCATTTGGAAACTGTTACCTAAACCTCCTCCATTTGGAAACTGTTACCGGAACCTCCTCCATTTGGAAATTGTTACCTGAACCTCCTCCATTTGGAAATTGTTACCTAAACCTCCTCCATTTGGAAACTGCTACCGGAACCTCCTCCATTTGGAAATTGTTACCTAAACCTCCTCCATTTGGAAATTGTTACCTAAACCTCCTCCATTTGGAAACTGTTACCGGAACCTCCTCCATTTGGAAACTGTTACCGGAACCTCCTCCATTTGGAAATTGTTACCTGAACCTCCTCCATTTGGAAATTGTTCTGTGAACCTCCTCCATTTGGAAATTGTTACGTGAACCTCCTCCATTTGGAAATTGTTACGTGAACCTCCTCATTTGGAAATTGTTACGTGAACCTCCTCATTTGGAAATTGTTACATGAACCTCCTCATTTGGAAATTGTTACGTGAACCTCCTCCATTTGGAAATTGTTCTGTGAACCTCCTCCATTTGGAAATTGTTACGTGAACCTCCTCATTTGGAAATTGTTACATGAACCTCCTCATTTGGAAAGCATTACGATGATATGGTATCAGTGTCAAGGTAAACTTCTGGCTGTAACTCATTTTAGCAGAGCCTCCCAGAGTTTCCCAATCTAACAACAACATCTAATCATTTAATCATAACTGTTTGGGTTGCTGTCTTTCTTTTGTATTTCCTGAGTTTGAGGATTCCAGAATGTTAATCAAAAAAGGTCTATCGATCAAAAGCATCTCCAGCTGGTCTGTCTGGCTGGAGTTAATGATAATGGCCATAGTAAGTAGGGAGATGGCTGGTACTATCATTGTTCAGTTCCTGTTTTCACCACTAGAGAGCCTTCTAGTTTGCTTACAGCCTTTTGATCAAACTGACTGCACTGCAAAAGTTATTATTGTGTAAGCTGTATATAATAATTACAAAAAGTTTAATTAATGTCACAGCACCTACTGTCAGGTTCAGTTAAGGGGGAAAAAAAGAACTATGGCAATGGTAGAGAGGTAGAAACAGACAACAATGACATCACACAGGTTAACACTGACTACATGACAGACAGGAAATGACAGAGAACAGAAGGATGTGAGTGATACAGAGATTTAAGAGAGAAAAAAGATGGAGAGAGTGAAAAGAGACAGAGAAAAGAAGAGAGAAGAGTTAGAGGGAAAAGAGATAGAAGTAGAAGAGACAGAGGGGGAAGAGCTAGAGCTGTTGGCCAGATGTCTCTGTTTGGGTGCCGGGCTCAGTATTATTCAGTCAGGGCAGTTCCTTTTATAATGTTGGTTTATCTCTAAAGAATTACCTTGTAGACTAAACTACTTCTCTCTCTTCATTTTCTGTGATTCATTACGCACTTCATGTTTATGTTTCTCTCCTTTCTTCTCAGGCTTTTTTCACCTCTTCCCTGTCATTTTGTCCTCATCATCTCTTTACTTGTCTCTGCATCCCTGCTCTACTTCTGTCTCCAAACAGCATTTACTCTTTCATCTCTTTATGCAATGTTCTCACCGTCCTTCCCCCTTCTCTTTCCCATAGTCCTGTATATCTAATGGCTTGCTTTGGTATACTTTTTCTTCTCAGATTTCATAGAAAGTGGGAGGAAATCAAGGTCCGAGCGAACTCGGGATTGATGCTCAGTAGAGGAGAGAATGGACAAGAGAGGAGGGATAGAAGGGAGAGACGGAGAGTTGGAGAAAGAAGGGGCGGGAACAAGTGATTATGCAAGACAAAATGAAATGGTGGGAGAGAGAGGGTTACACGGACAGAGGGAGAGCGTGGGGAATGCAGGCTCTCCAGAGTGCACACATGTGTGAGGTTAGACATCTGATCACTCCAGCCTCCCAAACCCTCCACCCAGATCCTCCCTCCTTCTCTGACACATCCAGCCATGTAGCGGCAGTCATCTCCAGCAGGACCCATAGGACACACTGGACCCTACAGTAACCCTCTGTTAGCAATACTCCAACCAGCTCCTGCTATTGAGATGGGAATCAATGCACACTGACACCGCCAGTCTGGCCATTATCACATCATGGGTCAATGGACTCCCTCTCTGGAATCGCTTTTTTTTCTCCTTCTAACTCCAGCATGAGTTTAACTGAACTGTTTTAATTTAAGGCTCTGTCCACACCCCTTATACTACATGAGAACATTCCAGAATGTTTGGGTTTCGTTTTATAATCTGAAATCCTTTGTTCAGTCTTTATATTGGTGCTTTAGCCTCTTGCTTATCTTTTTGTCTGTCTGTGCCCAGATCTCCAGTTGTTCCTTCTTTTTGGCATTCTGCTTGTCTCACATTTTCCAGGCTGCTCTTTTGCTTTTTTTACTGGTGAGGGATGATTCTTCAGTCACAGTGTGGCAGACCATGCCAGTGTTTTGTGGACATTCAAACGCTTCAGTCAGAGGCTTGGCCAATGTGATGTTGCGTCATGCTAGTTTCTGGGAGGAGAAGTGTTGGCCATGTTGGTTGGCCTGCATCTGGTTGTTCTTCTGGGTCATGTGGTAATCCACATGGTAATGTAACTCCCTGCTATCAATATTCGTATTTCTAACAGCCACTTCTTCCTAGTTAAAGGAATACAGTCACGCTGCAGCAAAAATGTCACCAAACTGTTAGGCATTGCACAGGAGAAGAAATGGTGGACAGAGTGAAGAATAATACTGTTGACAGATGAATCAACCTACAGCTGCAAATAACCTCTTGAATATGCACGTCTGGCTTAGACCAAGACCAAGCTGAAGACTCCACTGATTAACACAGCTGCAACTCAAGTAAAGACCTACAGTCAAGCTGGCTGTACTCCTTCAAACAACACAGTCGTGACTGAGTTTCTCTTCTTCGTTTGCCTTCTAATCCACACGTTTCCTCCCCTAGGGTCGTAAACCAGATGGTTATTTTTGCTGTAAAGACCATCCCTGCTTCCTGTTGGTACAACAGTACAAGGACCTACAGCCAGCAAGAGAATGATCAAAATTCAGTGGGTTGTGCAAGACTCTCAGAGGGGTATAAAGTGTTCTATTTTGTCATGGAAGAAGAGTGGTGGTTGGGAACAGGGACCTGGGAGAGGGCTGAAAGAATAGGAGAGGGCTGAGAGAAATGCCATGAGAGGAGGCAATGAAATCCTCCAAGTGTGGTCTCAGGCTCTGAACACTCTTGGATTGCATTCTAACTGGCATGCTGCTCCTACCAGGTGTCAAGGAGCAGATCTGAGTCTGTCCTGCTTTCCCTCCCTACTGGTGTCTGTCAATGCTTGGTTCTAGGCCCTTACTCTTCTCTGTATACAGACACTCGGCCTGGTCTGTTCTATCATGCAGATGACACAACCCAGGTGGGGACTTCATGTCTGCATGCTTGGCTGGCATCACTGCGAGTAGACACTAGAGTAGACAGTGAAGGCATGACAACTCTAAGATCTATCCATCACAGTTAACAACTCCACAATATCCCTTGCCCAGAGTGCAAAGTACCTTGGCGTGGCCTTAGACAACACCCTGTGGTTCTCCACAAACATCAAGGAGGTGACTCAGGGCCAACCTGGTGTTGAGCCTTTTCAAGTAGTCCCATGTCACTTCGTTCCTCCACACACTCCACTCCAGGTGAAATATTTATCCACCAGAACACCATGGTGCTTGCTTGTGGAACAACATGGGGAGTGTCCCCCTCTTTACCTTCATGCATAGTTCCAACATTACATCCCTACCCAAGCTCTTTGCTTTACCATATCTGATCTCTTAGTGTCCAACCCCTAACTGAGGGCAGCTCCTGCTCAGCCCAATCAAAACAACTGTCTCCTGCTATCTCAATGGTGGAACTTAAAGCTTAAAGCTAGCATAACCAAGTTCCTGACCATATTAAGAAAACTTCTGAAACCCTTTTTCAAAAGATTCTGCAAAACATCTATCTTCAGGTTGTGATATCGATCTCCGGTTCTGGCCCTAGAAAAACACCATGATGCTCGTGAACGCAACTCTCCCCTTAGGTCGCAGTCATATGGACAACGCCAGGGTGCCCTTGAACATAGCTCTCCCCTCAGGCCGCAATCACTTGAATACTGACCACCTGTGTTTGTTCTGTTTTCCCTATATAGTTCAGGTCTGTGTCTCATTTCTGTTTTAAGGTATTGTTTGTCTTGTGTGCATCAATACTAAGCATGTATTTTCTTCATTATAGAAATTCTGACAACTCTCCTGGGAGAGTGCCTATCTCTTTGACCAACAGCTTTTGGATTATCCCTTTGGTACTTCTGCTCTGCTCATTCCGACTCTTGTGTACTGACCTTCTGCACACCCATCGATTACGCACTAGCCAACTCCTCTGATTTTCTTCTGTTGGATTTCTGCTGAACATCATGCGCTCTGCGCTTGGGTCCAATGACCTGGCTGTCATCCGGGTGCATTCATTACACAGCTGTGGAAATGCTGCAGGCTTAATGCTCTCTGTTTATTTATATATATATATATATATATATAAAAGTAACACCTTCATATATTCTAGATTCATTACATATAAAGTGAAACATTTTAAGCCTTTTTTATTTCAATCTTGATAAGTATGGATTACAGCTCATGGAAATCCAATATCTCAAAATATTAGAATAAAAAATGTATAATACAGAAATGTCAACCTCAGTAGAGCTCTAATCATCTAATGAAATCAAAGGTGTTGGATATGGAAGTCCATGTTGTTTTCATAGCGACCTTCAGCACTTCTGGGCTGTATCTCACTTTCCTCTTGACAATACAGGCAAGTAGGGAGAGTTGGCTGGCCAATCAAGCACAGTAATACCATGGGCAGCAAACCAGTTACCAGTTTGGCACTGTGGGCAGGTGCCAGGTCCTGCTGGAAAAGGAAATCAGCATCTCCATGAAGCTTGTCAGCAGATGGAAGCATGAAGTGCTGTAAAATCTCCTGGTAGATGACTGCATTGACTCTGGACTTGATAAAACACAGTGGACCAACACCAGCAGATGACATGGCCCACAAATCATCACTGACTGTGGAAACTTCACACTGGACTTCAGGCAACTTGGATTCTGTGCCTCTCCACTCTTCCTCCAGACTCTGGGACCTTGATTTCCAAATGAAATGCAATATTTACTTTCATCTGAAGAGAGGACTTTGGACCACTGAGCAACGGTCCCAGGTAAGACGCTTCTGACACTGTCCCTGGTTCAGGAGTGGCTTGACACTAGGAATGTGACACCTGTAGCCCATTTCCTGGACGCTCTTGATGCACTGACTCCAGCCTGAGTCCACTCCTTGGGACCCCCCCTTCAAGTTCTTGAATCGGCTTTGACAATCCTCTCAAGGCTGCGGTCATCCATGTTACTTGTGCTCCTTTTCCTGCCACACTTTCCCCTTCCAGTCAACTTTCCATGAATATGCTTTAAAAAAAAACACTCTGCGAACTGCCAGACCTTTCGATGGCTTACCATCCTCGTGGAGGGTTGATATTTTTCACTCTATGTGTAATGAATCTAGAATATATGAAGAGGTCAAATTTTTATTTTAATTATGAACATTTCCACAATATTACTTTTTTTAGGTGCATCTGTATATAGATATGTATACTGTATCTATGTGTGTGCAATTGTGTTGTAGACCCTTTAATATGTATGAGTGTAAACAAGTGTGTGTGTGTGTGTGTGTGTGTGTGTGTGTGTGTGTGTCTCCTGTACAAATGTCAGTACTTAGCAATCAACAATTAACAGATTGAACGGAGGGAAGAAAAATAAATCAGGCAGCCAATTGGTTCTGTTTAATTTGTTTCTTTTTTAACTGAATCACACACAGACTGTTAGAGCTCTGCAGCCAGTTATGCAGCGAGCAAGTCATTGAGGAGGGGCTGGAGTCAGAACAGTCAGCCAGTCAAGTCATTGAGGAGACACAGGAGTCAGGACAGTCAGCCAGTCAAGTCATTGAGGAGGGGTCTGGAGTCAGGACAGTCAGCCAGTCAAGTCATTGAGGAGACACAGGAGTCAGGACAGTCAGCCAGTGAAGTCATTGAGACACAGGAGTCAGGACATTCAGCCAGTGAAGTCATTGAGGAGACACAGGAGTCAGGACAGTCAGCCAGTCAAGTCATTGAGGAGAGACAGGAGTCAGGACAGTCAGCCAGTGAAGTCATTGAGACACAGGAGTCAGGACATTCAGCCAGTCAAGCCATTGAGGATATGCAGAAGTAAGGACAGTCAGCCAGTCAAGTCATTGAAGAGATGCAGGAGTCAGGACATTCAGTCAGTCAAGTCATTGAGGAGACACAGGAGTCAGGACATTCAGCCAGTCAGGTCATTGAGGAGAGACAGGAATCAGTACACTCAGCCAGTCAAGTCATTGAGGAGTGGCAAGAGTAAGGACAGTCAGTCAATCAAGTCATTGTGAACTTAATGGATATGATTTTCAGTATGGTGGAAAAATGCAGACATCTGGGAATGTGAACAGTCTGGGGCAAATTTCTAGTTTGTGAAACAGTGTGAATAGTTCATTTAGCTTTGTTTTTTGGCTTGCTTCACATGGGAAACCAGCTAAAAACATGATTCATATAGAATGCAGTGAAGATATTGACTCTACCAATGTTAAACTGGCATGCAGCAGTTTCTGAAGAACGGGTTGAGAGTTCAGCTGACTTATATTTGCTACATAATTGGGCACTACAATTTGCAACGTTGTGTGGGGTCAGTATATCTTTGACTTGTTTTCAATATATAATAAAAAAGTAATTTCTAATCTTAATAGTTCAATCAAAGCTTTGTGCACTTATTCCTCAATGCGAACAATCATAACCAGTACATTAAAAATGTCTATGGTACAAAATCATGGGCACATGACTTGAAACAAGTGTTATGAAACATGTGCTCTTTAAAACTCCATTGAACATATAACTGTAAATAACAAAACTAAAATTGACATGCTATTGGGCAGTCTAATTATCTGAGGGAGAGAAGAAATGAATATCGGTGTATATTATCTGTTAATGTTTTAGGATTTTGTTTTTGTTTCATCAGACATAGATGTAGCCAAGTGACCAAGAAAGAGAGACAAGAGAGAAAGTAATTAAGGAGACAGAAGAAAAAGAAAATACCTTACCATTATGGTAAATGCCTGCCATTTACTCCATTCACTTCTTCCCTTCTTCCATTCATTCTTTCATTCCTGCCTCCCTCCGATTCCCTCCTCCTACTTGACACCATGTGACCCTTGACCCCTAATTATCTTGGGCCTCAAGGAGGAGAAAAACATGACCTCACCCTGTTCCCTCTGTCTTTGGTCTCCGTACGAGGTGGTTTCAATTACCTCCTATTACCTTATCATTTAGGGGATCTACACAACACTACTACTTCAATGATCCCCACTTCCCTGCTACAACACTGAAAAAGTGTCACCTCCAGTCCTTTTGCCTCTCTCCTTTGCTGCCCAATCTCACAAAATGTCTCTGTCAGCACTCATGCACTAATGAATCAATTGATCCTTCAGTCACATTGAATTTAACAGTGGTCATGTGCCTAGTTAGATACCTAGCCTAAAACCTCTAAGAGCATGCAATAACAGTGGCTAGGAAAAACTCTGTCAAACAGTAATAGTTTTTAAAGCCAGATTATTCATCAAGATATTCAAACATTTACCAGTCAAGAGTCAGCTTTTCATAAATGAGCATACAGCTGGAAGCTGGACTGTACAGGTACTCCAAAAACATTTTCTTAGAGCTCAGTTGCTACTGGATTAAGTGAGACATACATACATACATACATACATTTAAAAAGGGACTGCCAACTGTGCAAATAGCCCCATTCACTTTGCCAAACATAACCCCAAACCGCCCACGTGCCATCAACTAACCACTGACTAACTACCCTGAGACAAGGTACAGCCCATAGAGTTCTCTCCCACCACTTAAAATCCAGGACAGAAAGTATTTGTCAGGGATTCAACCCACTGATGTCATGTATGACAAAAAGCCTGGCATGACTTGATGCTTCCTCTTCAGGACAGGATGAGTAAGCCAGTGAATCAGATATCATAATAGGGGGAGAAGCAACGTATCCGAGTGGAAAGAAAGGTCCACATTTTAGTCCAACCTCTCTAGTTGTTTTTGGCTATTACTCAGCTCTGAATAAATTGATTTCCCTTTATAAATTAAGGACATTTGAAATGAAATATAGTTGGTATCACTAAACACTAGTAACAACCATTAGTGATGGCCGACTCCTTCCATATGGTGACGTGTGATTTCCTGTGGGATTATGACCTATGTAGTCATCCTTTACTTTCATACAGCTCATTATCATTAAATCTTTTCTTTCCTGGCTTACGGTCTCTGCTCTTTGTTCAACTAAACCTGGGTCCAAATACAATTTTTTTTCTTTCACAAACTCTACTGCTTGGATTGCCAGGTGGACATGTTTTGCGTTGTTGGGCCAATTCTCTTTGTTTCCCTTGCATCAGGCAAGTTTGATCAGCACACACAAAGTGTTTAGAAGAAACCTATAACATAGTAAATGGTCTTTGTTCTATGATATCAATGCTAAGATAAAGTTTTAGATAGACACAGCCTGGGAAAATCTCCTTAAAAGCCTGGTGACTCACTGCTTACAGTACTTGGACTCCTCCATCTAAAAGAGAGAGAGAGCGAGACAGAGAGATACAGAGATCAGTTGCCAATAGAAAATGTAAACCAAAGTTGAGCTTGTTTACTTGACATAAGATGATATGAATGTACAAGTTCCTTCCATGTACAGCTGGATGCACATTAAAGCTAAATTGATTAGTTTTATTAAGTAGAAAACTCAATGTTGTGCACAGCAGAGATTCTGTGAAAATATTTTGTTGTCCTGTGGTTTCAGCCCAAACAGTTGGTCAGCATCTCTGTTTTACTGTTTATTCTTTGTGTGTGTGTGTGTGTGTGTGTGTGTGTGTGTGTGTGTGTGTGTGTGTGTGTGTGTGTGTGTGTGAGAATGTGCCTGTTCATGTGTCCCTTTGTGTGCATTTGTGCTCGTGTGTGTAGTTCAGTCCCAACTCCATCCTCTTAAAAGGTTAGTGTGGCATCAACTACTCTAGAGACAAAATGCTATATTTTTTGTAATATTTAGAGGAATAATAGTCTTTTTCAACCATAATGAAAAAAGCCAACCCAACTAAATGACCATTACTCTGTGAGTTGGTTGGACTTTAAAATACAAGAACTTAGCTAAAGTCTTAATGTTTTCCTCTAAACACACTTTTCTCACAGACAGCTGAAGGTATTAAATCAATTTACACATTTCTGTTCAGACATTTCTGTGTTGGTTCATCTATATCCCCAAATGTTGAACAAAATGTTGGGTTTTTATCAATCATGTTCTAAGCATTGCTATTGGTATTTTCACTTTTTACCCAATTTACTGAGATAGCTCTTTCAGTTCTTATGATTTGGGTCTCAACATTCAGTCTTCCCTGGCCTGATAATCAAGTTTCAGCAGGTGATTAGAAGTTCCACTAACTAGATATTTCCGCTCTGGCTGAATTCCAATTCAAATTATACATCCCTTTGCAAGCCAGCATTGAAGTGGATCCAACGATCAATTGTGAGGCGGTCATCTGCAGTGGGATTGTTTGTTTGTTCAACCAAACAGCATTGAGGTTGATTTAATGTAAAACTGTATGGCAACAAGCTGTAATGTGATTGTGCCTTTGCTCAGTGGAATGGTATGAAGCTTGATTGTACATTAGCAATTGGATGGCAATCAGCTGCGATATGATTATTAGTTTGCTCAACTTTGATCAGCTTCAAGCAAACTCGAAATGTCATATTGCAGCTGTTGGCCTTAGAATTGGACTTCGAAAAAAACGTCCTGTATTTTCTACAGTCTTGAACTCTGCAACAAAATTTACTCTTAATCTGGCCCTCGTTTGCTATTTCATTCTCCCTCTTTCACTCTCTTTCCCTTGTGTTATTGAAACAAATCACATTTTTTTTAAATGGAAAAACTCATGTTACTTGCATACCGCATGTGTTTATATTTAAGATGTTCTTCCTTTTCTTTTTTTTACTTCTTCTCAGAAAGAAATAAAAGGGCACCTGAAAAAATTGGAAGGGCGAAACTGGAAAGTGTGATTCTACTGCAAATGTCTGGCAGACAACCCCCAGTCTCCCTCCCTCCCCCTTCCGCCCTCCCCCCATTTGGGAGTCCCACACGGAGCAGTAAGCAGCGTCAGTTCTTTGTGTAAACCAGAGGGGAAAGAGGACAAATGGTTATGGTTCAGTTTGACCTCCAAGGCCGACAGAGGTGGAAAGAATGTGCTCTCCAGCCGGTGAACACGTTAAGATGGATTGGATTAAAAAAAACATTCAAGCAGGCGCATAGTCGCCTCCCCCAACCCAAACCCCTCGTCAGCCATTTTGAATAGGGAGAGCCTGCGGAACGGAGGGATTGAGAGAGGCGGAGATGCGGGGAAATATGGGGAGACTCAGAGGTAGAAAGGGGAAAGAACCGACAGTTTATACTTCTTCATGACTTTTTCCACATTCCAGTGGCGTGACCTAGCCCTAGCATAGCAGAGGGTACTCGTCCCTGGCTCCACTCTGTGGGGGAGCTCCAGGCTGCGCGGCACTGAGGGGGAGAACTGCTGCCACGTAACCAGCCAGGGGCAGCCCTCCATGGGTACGGCTGGGATACCCCCAGCCTCTCTGTGTGCGTTTCACAATCATGATCCCAGGGAGGAATACTGTGCGGGTGTGATGTTTATACGGGTGTCACTTCATCCTGAGAAAAGATCCATCATTATTCTCAAGATTGAATTGAGAAAAACTGATCATGTGACGGCGCACATTGACTTAATACATGTTTTTCCGGAAAGATCCGGTCCTCACCATGCATCTTTCACAAAACAAAACCTCAGCAATACATCACCAAAGCCATTAAATGAAAATTTGGGACATTTTGGAGAAGATTCGTACCAATATGTCTTCGGAAATTCACAGGCCAATAAAGTAGGAAATCATACCCCACCCATGCCCCACCCATGCCCCACCCATGCCCCACCCATGCCCCACTCCCCCTAGGCTGGTACCAGATGTACCAGAGGGTCAGAGTAGAACCCACAAAATGTTTACCCCTAAATAATACAGGAATAAACAACTTAAGACAGAACCTAATATTCTGACAGCCATGGGACGTCCTGTTGTCAGAACCATCAGGCCCACCCAACTCTTCGGCTATGGTGTGTGTACCTGTATGGGAGTGTGATGTGGTGTGTGGCCTCCATTGTGTGTGTGTATGTGTGTATCCAACCTTGGGGGGTTGTTTATTGGATAGTTAATGGTGGAGTTCCATTCTACAAATGTCCATTCACATGCTCGGGCCAATATGAAGAGCCAGTTACACAGCTCGAAGGGTCCTGGTTTCCTCAATGTCTGAAGCTCCATGTCGAGCCAACCTCCTACTTGAACGCTAACCTCCCCCTGAATGTCCAGGGTACAGATGACTGGCTGGGATGACTCAACAGCTAAGCATCCCCTACCCAGCGAGACCCTCCACGTCAGCACTATTCTCCTAGCAACCCCAGATTCCTTTATCTGCCTTCATGTGACAGTCATTTAAAGTGAAATATAGTACACAAGGAAAGGATTGAACTTGGTCACTGTCACCAAAATCGTTGACCAGAAGAGTCTTGCTTATGTTAAATGTGATTCTGTGTTTCTGCCTATCCGTATTGAATGTCCTTGCCTATCCGTGTGTGTGTTGCCGTTCAAATCAAGATAAGTGAATAGAATTTTCATGACAGCAATAAATAGAAAGGAAAGTTCATGAAATAACTTTCTTCCCTTAAAAAAACTGCTGTATATTTGTAAAAATGTATGCTGAAGCAATCAATTGTTCCACTAATAATCAAGCATAATAGCTAAATGTCAAATGTTGAACTGCACATAGCTCCAATGAATGAGATCAGGAAGAGTTAGGTTGGTGTAAATCATTGTCATTTGATCATCCCTAGTCTATTTTGTGAGTGCAACTAGAAATGTGTGTTTCCTGGCCAAGCTACAACTGCATGAGTATTTATCTGAAACAGTGATAGATGACAGTATAGGGACTCTAATGCCTTTAGCAGACCGGCGGCTCTGTATACAGACCCCATACTACCCCCCTGTCAGGACTTGAACCCCCTCTCTCTCTCTCCCTCTCTCACTATTTGTTTCTTTATTTCTGTATCTCTTTTCATTCCATTTCTCTACCACTTTCTCGTACCGTGTCTCTTTTTCTCTATGTTTGAACTTATCTCTTCTTCAGTCTGACTACTCATTTCTTTCTTTCATCACTGACATACTTTAGTCTCAGACAGTAATAGAAGGGTCTCCGGTCAACCTCCTGGCTGCACCATCCAATTTCTTTCCTCCTGACTGTACAGTCATTTTATCTCCCTGGCTGTCTCCATGTGATTCAGAGAGATGCACTGACACTGAATCAATCAGCATGATTACTGGCTTAACTGATTTTCATATAAACAGTATTCTGGTCTAATTTGGGGATGTATTTTTTTGCTTCGGTTTGTTTTTGGGCTGTTTGTGCAGTTGTTTTTGAGAAGCCAGACAAAGTTTGTTTCAGTTATGTCTATGCTCCTGGTTGGTAATTAACATCTGTGGTCCTGGTTGGGGATTAACGTCTGTGCTCCTGGTTGGGGATTAACGTCTGTGCTCCTGGTTGGTGATTAACGTCTGTGCTCCTGGTTGGTGATTAAAATCTGTGCTCCTGGTTGATGATTAACATCTATGCTCCTGGTTGGTGATTAACATCTATGCTCCTGGTTGATGATTACATCTATGCTCCTGGTTGGTGATTAACATTTATGCTCCTGGTTGGTGATTAACGTTGGTGGTTACCATTACCACATCTAATAAGAATGGGAACTGCACCATGTTTTCTATAGGAAAGTGTATGTTGTAAAATAGTATGGTTGTTCAATACCAGTCTAGAAAGGATTTACAAAAAATGGAACACTCTGGGACTCTGCCAAACCACAGCAATATGGTCCAAATAGCTTGGGACAGTAGTGAACCTATCCTAACAAATCCTCTCCAAGAGCAGTGTGTGAAATCATCTAGGAAGTCATAAAGATCCCTAGAACAATGGATTCACAAGGCTTCTCTCGCCTTAGCTTAAATCAGTTTTCATGAATCCACCATCAGAAAGACACTAAACTTAAATAGGATTCATGGCAGAGTAGTAAGATGAAAACCATATCTCATTAAGAACATGAAAGCCTGAAAGCACTTCAGAGACCTTCAAGGTTTCTGGATCAATGTTGTTTGAAATCACTAGTAATATAGCTTTTTATCAGAGGAACATCTCTATGTAGTGTTCAGAAGTTGAAGCACAACTGGGCCATGCAACAAGACAAAACACACAAACAAGTTTAAAGAATGGTTGAAGAACATGACATGGCAGTTTTGGAATAGCCTAGTCAAAGTCCAGACCTAAACACCCCTAAGATGTTATGGCAGGATCTGAAACAAGCAGTTCATACTCAAAATCCAAATTATATCACTTAGTTAAAGCAGTTTTGAATTAGAGAAGTGAGACATGATTTCTTCCAGGTGCTGCGAGAGACTGATCAATAACTACAGGAAGCATCTGTTTGCAGACATTGCTGCTTAATGTTTTTTAACCCTAAATTAAGGGATAATTACTTCATTGGGGGTTACTTCACTTTAATACATTAATTATGAATAAAAATGTTGTGTTGTTGTCACGCAGGATCCCTGATATTTAATATTAGATTTTGGTTGAACAACTGATAATATTCAGTGCCAAAAAGGTAAGCAAAAAAGGTTCATATCCAAATTGTAACAAGAAAATATCCCTTTTGACATTTTTAGTAGTAGAAATAGGTTAAGCTCTAGTTCTACCTGAGTTGTTTACTGTCTGTTGATGACAGAAAGATCCCAACCTCTAAGAATAATGAAAATATTTCAGCGTATTTTCCAGAGGAAACAAAACATAAATGAGGTTGATTTTCTCAGAAATCCTCTGTGGGAGTTGTGTTCTACTTGGAGATCCACAGTTCTGAGTGGAAAGAGCACAATAAGACAGGCAGACAAGCAGACAGACAGACACACAGACACAAAGAGAAAGGCAGGCAGAGAAACGCAAGAACCCTCAAAGTCAAAACTGTCTGACTTTTTTGTCTTTGTGTGCTTAAGTTTGAAGCTGAAGTTTTTTGAGTTGGATATGGTCCATGATTCCTGTGGCCATAAGGTTTGGCAGTTGGGGGAGGGAGAGGGGAAGAGGATATAGGGGGAAACTAATGTGAAAACCTGCTCCCACTGACACACTGTGCCCCAGCCAGTCCTGCGCACAGAAACCACTATGGATAGGAAGATGTGTTCATCATAAACCAATGACTGAGCAAGGAATACAGACATCTCTGTGCCCACATCCTGGTCTCAGAGCTTAAGTGGCCAATGAGACAGGAGAGAAAGCTGTGCTAAGGTTTTAACTATGATTTCAGTCTGAGGTTTGGTGAAAAATGAGAGGTGATAAAAAGTAGGAGAGGGCCAGAAAGACAGAAAGAGTGACAAAATGGAACAGAAAGCCACAGAGGCAAAGATGTTGTAGGTTTAGCTTTTTTAAGCAATATTTCGATATAGCTTGGCTGTCACATACTGTTTTCTTAAATCAAACTTAATGTCATGTCACCTGACATGTTAATTGACTGTCACCCACCAAAAGCCGTTTGCCCAAAACAAAAACAGAAAACACAACGGCCACAGTAGAAATGCAATTATTCTGAACAAAGATTTAATCACAGCTTCAAACACGGACGGAACCTCAAAGTCCATTTAAGGCATGATTTAAAGACTTGCTGTTTGATTCCAAACCAAGAATGTAGCAGTTTAAGAGGAACCTAAACCAAATCGCAGAATGTGTCTCCTGTCCTCCATACTCCACTGTTCCTCCGCTGGAGCGGTTGAACAGATAGGCAGCACCGCAGGGGAAGATGATTGCTGGTTTGGACTACAGATATGACACCCGAATGGGATGAGATTTTCCAACCACTGCCCAGCACAGATTTCCAATTGCATGCCTTCGTGTGTTGCTCTAGTTTGGGCTCCACTGGTTTGACATTTAAACTTAACCATCTAAACAGTGGACAATATGTCATTGCTTTTTTAAATTTGGAAATAGTCTTTCAGCATAAGAACATTGTCATTTTTTAGGTATGGCTGAATATTTTTTGTTGCATCTTGTCTGATCTAAACCTGTTCCACCTTCCACCTTCCTCATCCCTTTCCTTTTTGTTTGGTCTCTAGGAAATGATGCAGCATAGACACTTGTCCCTCCTCACCACAGAGTAGGTGAGCTCAGTTCATGGCCGTACATGGCAACTGGGGTTGACAGATAAAACTAAGCTTGAAGCTCATTGTTGGCCTCATTAAGAGGAAGTCCTGTGAAAAATATTTCTGCTTGGAAGGCTGTTGTTTACATTCCCCATGGATGGAGATGGGACCCCCCCCCCCCCCCCAGCAGCAGTCTGTTTCTACTCATGTCAGACTACAGAGCCACCCCCCCCTTCCCTTCTAGAAGCCTCCGCCTTCTACTCCTTTCTCTCCCAGCCTGAAAGTCTTTCCTTCTTTCTCCACACCCTCCTCTACATACTGTACTCAAGAAAAAAGTTGCCTCACAAGTTTTCTCTTTCCCATCACTGTGATAGTGCAGTTATTACACAACGTTTCTGTAACATCTCTCTGGCATTATTTCACCAATCTCATCTCATCTCACTCCCTCACTTTCTCTCTGTCTCTCACAGGGTGGTACCTGGCCACACCCACATCCCAAAAGAGTGGCTTAAAGTGGTTGGCCCAGAATCAATGTGAATTGTATTTCTCTAGAATAAAATATTTGGGAATTAGTCAAGTCTTTAAAGATGTGTTTGGTGAGAATGAATTGTGAGCAATAACAGAGAGAGAGAAGAGAAGAGGAAAAACAGGAAAGGAAAAGAGGAAAAAGAGGAAAGGAAAAGAGAGAGCAAGAGACAGATGACCAGCAGGGAGAAAAAGCCACTTGAAAGAGGGGGAGGGGAGAAATGAGAATAAAAGTGAGAAAGCGCTGGAGAAGAGAGAATAAGATGAGGAGCAGTCAAGAAAGAGATAAAGAGGTGGGCGGGAGAGAGCTGAGAAAAGAGTAGAAAAGGGACTGAGAATGGAAGAGACAAAAGGAAAAAGGAAAGGGAGCAAGAAGAAGATAAAGGTGGAGTGAAAAAGATTTGGAGTTAGAGGGAGCAAGAGGCAGAAAGAGAGGCAGAGAAGCAAGTGATGCAGAGTGGTGGGATGGAATTATTTCCAAAGTGGACGCCAACACAAATGTGCAGCTGTCAGGTACTTTTGTTCCCTTTAAAAACATGTCGGAGCTGCAATCCAGAGGGACTTGTTCTAACACCGCTGCTCAACAGGATACAGAGTAGAGGGAGAAACTGAAGAGGTTTGAAGGGATGAAGAGAGTGAGAAACAGATAAAAATGGCAAGAGAGGATGATAGAGAAACAATGATAGAGATGGAGGGAAGAATTAGAAAACAGAGAGAGAAAAGAGAAGACTTAAGAGACAGAGAAGAGAAACCACCACCAGTGAAAATAATTAAACAAAGAAAGGCGGCATTGGAAGCACAAGACAAAAAGAGAAAGGAGAAAAGAAACTATAGAAAAGAATTAATAGACTTTTTTTCAGTTCACCATGATTCCCCCACCCTCCCTGTGGACCGCTGAGCCTGTGAACATTATGTCAGGCCCAGCAGCATAGAGAGAAAGGGGAGAGACATATGTTTTTGCTATTACACGATAGGCTCTGGAGGCACTATAGGAAAACCTTATCTGTGCCTGAGTGGGAGGAGAGAGGGAGAAAGAGAGGTGGAGTAACAGGAGGACGGGGCGTTCCCCTGCAACAATGAGTTTTTTGCTCCTCTCTCCGCTGTCTGTAGGACTTCATCCACGTTTGACCATAAAGAACACACCCTTTACCTCACATAAACTCCTCCTGACACAAACTCTACACAAGGAGTGGATGAGGCCAGGAGGGAGAATATCCAACGTATAATGTATCTGCAGCATATCTGAGTTGAAGAATGTGAGCATAGCGCCGGTTTACACCTCTCCTCTGACGTTTGGTGAACACTGAAACATGTCAGCAATGTCGCCATGGTTGCACTGTGTCAACCTGGGGTTGTGTTTGAACACGAAGGGAATGTGAGCCCCCTCGGCAGTCTGGCCTTTATTGGCCCCAGTTAATGATGGAATGGGCCCTGTCAAGCACACACCAGCTGAACTCTATAATGAATCTTATCATTTAGCGTTATACTTGAAGGCTATAGGTACAAGGGAAGGTTTAGTGGTCCAGGGCTGGTCTAAGGCTTGGACTTACAAGACAATGGGTCATCTTACTAGCTCCTGCTCTTATTCAGGATCCTTACTCTGATGCCTGGTTGAACTACAATGAGACATAAGAAATGACTGCAGTGTTCAGTCTGGTTTGAAAATGCTGTAACCTTGTCACATGCAGTGAGACTGTGACGCAAGAAGACCAGGTTGACTCAAAGGGGAAGTTTGACCTTTCATATTTACTCTATTTTTTGTCACTTCACATTGAATATATTTTAATATGTAAATGTTTGTAGTGTATTAAAAAGCACTCCAAAACAATTCAAAGCAAGTTATATTACTCATCACAATCACATTGTTTATTATGTTTCTGCGCTCAGTAAAACAGAAATCGATTGTGCCCAAACTAAATAATTAAAACATAGAGTATGTGAAGTGCATACTTTCATGCAGCCATTGCTTAATGCCTAGGACTGAAATTGTGAAATGTGTAATTAAAAACACTATGAATAATGAAGGCAACATTTCAGAAGTATGCTAGGCTATCACAACATAAATTACTGTATGTTTATCGTCTGACTTGTGACAAGAATGAAGCATTTCTGTAGCACACGACACCATGCCCATATGAAAGTATCATTTCCCAGTCTATTGGCAAAAGGTTTTCTAACTCTGAAAACAGTATTTGGGACCAAACAAATTATTTGTTAAGTTACTGGTTATTTAGGTTTTGTTAAGCTGCTAACTTTAGCTACACTTAGCACAAAAAACGAATCATGGAAATAATTTGGGTGTGTAAGCAAAATATATATATCCTGTTCATATATCTTCCAATCAAACGTAGTCAAATAATATCACCTGAAATCATAAATCCTTAAATCACATATGCTGAATTCATATATCAGATTGTATCATCTCCAGTCCATTACTATGTGATTAGTGTTACTCTAAGGTAAATTGGCCTTAAAAAGATCACACCTTTCCAAATATTTACATACCTGTAGATCGCTTTAATGGCTATTAAAAGAATACGGTATCATGTATTAGTTTCTCTTGGCCAATAGAGTACTTTCGGGATTAGGAACAATCTATCATGACCATGCTTTAAACCAGGCTTTAAACATGATGCTTTAGTGGCGAGAACAGGTATGTGATGTCCCCAGCCTGAAGCCTTAGTCATTCATTTAAGGATCCTTACGAAAGTCTCTGCACTGTTGCCATGGTTATTTCGTGTTAGTCTTACTGTATGTGACTGATGCGTCGCAGATCCCCTCAGTGCAAGTTCTGTTTGAGTCACTGTGTGATGGCTGTCGTGGTTACAGAGAGGAGCTCACATGCTCATGGAAGTTGCACCAATGATGTCATCAGATGACATCATTAGATGAGGTCATCCGGTTTCCAGGTTTACGGTTTGTGGCAGAATATTTGACGGACCGCCGATCAGACAATAGAGTCATTATGGGAGCCTTATTGGGACATGTTATGGTTTTAATTAATAATGAAAAAAAAATACTTTACAGAAAGTTTATTTTAGCAAATGTTTGGCTGTGTAGCAGTAGTAGCATCACTGTTAGAAGTAGTTGTCCCAGTAATAGTCTGTTTTAGCATCTGTGAAATGCTAATCTCCCATCTATCCTTAGATCTATGATAGCCATTGGCTGTAAATAGGGTCTATGAATATAGCGGGACACATGATTTACGAACACCAGAGAGACAGAAAGTGTCAGAGAGAGAGAAAGAGAGTTAGAGAGAGAGAGAGAGAGAGGGAGAGAGAGAGGATCCTGTTAGCCACATCAACACACAGCTGACAGCCATGTCAAACATTCCGTGTTTGGGTTTCTGTTATTAGAGAGGGAGATAAAGAGGCATATGGGGACAGGGGGTTAATGTCAATGAGTTCACCCCCATTCACCTGTTGAGTGTTAGAGCGGATGGGTGTTTCTGCTTATAACTTCCTTGGACTCAAGCCATATCAAGTATTTAGTGGTGTGCTTGTGATTATGTGTCTGCCTTTGGGTTATTGCCTTTTATGTGTGTGTGTGTGTGTGAAATTTAGTGTGTGTCTGTGTCTTTGCGAGGATGTGGATTTCACAAAAGAAAGAGGGACTGTGTCCCTCAGAAATGTGTGACCAGCGCTCAAATATAGTATTGTTTATATTCACCAACAAACTGACAGGCAGAGACATAATGACAGAATAGGCTGACATTAGAGACGCTCTATCTATTCTCCCTAAATAAATTGTTGCTCCGCTCCCCTTCTCCTTGACCCATTCTAACCCATTGATTTTTCCAGCCCAGACAATCATGTTCCTCTCTATTGGAACACCATAAGTATTAGGACAGTGAATTTTATTTCTTCTTCTTTCGGATATACACTCCAGTAAGAAAGTGAAGAGAAATAGCGTACCACCTGATCTGTGAAATTATGGTGAAGAGACTGCTGAAGAATCATTGCTGAAGATGAGATTTAAGGCAAAAGATCCCTAAACAAACAACCTAATGAATATGGCTGCAGTGCAGGCCTGGCAGATCCTCACCAGAGAGGAGACCAGACATCAGCCAAGCAATATGGATATGCAAGTAAATACTATGCACACATAGAAGCTTACTACTAACTCCTACTCATATGTAGTGCTTAAAACAGACATTAATACCTCAAATAAAACTTATATCAATTGTTTGATTTTAAATCTGAACTTTTGGAGTATGGAATAAAATCTGTAAACCCAATACTTACAGAGGACACTGGTTTGGCACTGAAAGTCAGCAGTAAATGCTATCAGTGAAGTTATACTTTCCAGTTAATTTTCACCAAAAATTGGAATCTTAATTACCGCATTGACAGAGTTTAAATGGATCTGACCAATGCTCTATCAGTGGATCGGTGTAATGTGAATGTGTTACTGTTCAGTGTCTTGTTGAAACATACGCCTGAATGCACAGTCCCCATTAACAGTGTTTCATAACTGTCTCGATACCTTCACTCGGAATTCCAAAAAACCCAGGTTGGTCCTTTGTTTCAGTAGCTTTTGGATTTCAACAGGAAGCAGGGGTTTGGAAACCTTACGCCCGTCAATCATAAGTACTAGCTAGGAGAAATGGCTAGGGTCGGGCTCATATAGGAGGTTGGACTCCACTTCGACATGGACTACTTCTCAACCCTATGTAGAAGATGAGTTTTGCACAAAGGCAATAAATACCCTCTTGTTCTCAGACTTGTTGACTTTTACTAGTGGTTTCTTCTCTGGTTTTCTGACTGGATCAGAGCTAGCGTCTAAGCACTTGCAACTTGCTAATTTCTAGATGTTACCTAGGGGTGGCCAATGAAACACAGCATGATGGGAGTTAGTTGTTGGAGGTAAGACAAACTAATTGATCAGGTCTATGTACAGCAAGACAAACACTAAGTGATAAGAACGTCTATGTACAGTAAGACTAACACTATGTGATCAGAAGGTCTTTATACAGTAAGACAAATTTGACTATAAACAGGGACTCCTCCCGGAAAGAATCCAACACAATTTTGTCTGCATAATTTACTTTCCCTTTTATGTGCCTCCAAAAAAAACTGGGAAAGAGGGAACTGCCAATGGTTAACATTATAAAACAATCTCTACATGTTTGAGCCTTCATATACAGTTCCATTACAACTCTCCACAAAGCTTGGCTTTGTTTGTAGGAGAGAAAGATAAAGGGAGAGGGGTGAATATGAAAGAATACCTGTGAGCATGCCATTAGTCTTGGCTGCTGAATGCTTCCATGTGGTTACCGACATTACTCATCCTGTACTCCTCCATCCTACAAACCCCATTGATTCAACTCTATGGTCAAGGAGCTCACATTTTCCACACGTCACAGGCTGGGCATCATTGCTGTTTCTCCCTAACCGACACTGTAGCCGACATGGGGTTTCCTACATGCTTGACTAATGGCACATGGGGCCTAGGGTTTAAGTCCAGGAGTGGAAATAAAAACCACTGCATTTTTAAAGCCTAGCATTTTAAAGGATGGTTCATTGGGACGAGGGAAGAAAATAGGCTTTGAGAAGACATCGTTTGTAATAGCTTATGTCCAAGTTATCAGCTCGTTAGGTAAAATGTATTTATAAAACCATAAAAGTGCGTTTTGTTTAACCCCACATTAAATTACTTAAATTGTTCAAGAATCTGTGATGAAAAGGAAAAACATATCTCTGGCGATATGATTTGTATGACGTTGGTTTGGGGGATGGTTTTCAGTGACATAGTGTTTCAAGTTCACACTTAAAAGGATCTGGACTGCGTGAAGGTACGAGGGTTCAGGATTCCTTATGAAGCAGAGATTCAATTAGCAGCTTTAAACAATATATAATGATAAAGTGTAAATGTTCTTACAATAGCATGTTGCCTCAACCTTGACATCCCTACTTTCAATAAACGGTTCATGTCTGCATAGCCTCATGCCAGTTGTGTGGATACATACCGTTTTCATTACATGTTTTACATTACATGTATAATATATTGCACCCCACCCTAACATGCCTGCAGATTACGTCACAGTACATCCCTTCAACGTGGTATCAGACCTTCTGAATACTTACTGTTACGGGTTGCCAACAGAAAACATCAAATTGGTTGCCAAACTCCTGATGTTAGGAAGCAGTTAGAACATTATCACTCTCTCTGTTGGTGAAAACCTGACATCACACACAAACAGCAAATTGCATGCTATGGGAGCTTTAACAAGACACTGGGTGTACATTTTCTGCATGTTGCGTAGCCTGATAGTTAACAGCCAGAAAGCAACAACTTCCTGCAGAGGTAAGAAATCCCCCCAATCCTCTCTCCCTCTCTCCTCTTTTCCTCCTTTCTCAACCTTTCACCCATATTCATATTCTATTTGTATCTATCTCTCTCTCCATTGTCCTTCTCCCTCTCCCCCTTCAACTCTCTCGTCTCCCTCCTCTGTATTGCCCTAAAATGAGTTCTATTCTCCTTGTAATTTTCCATGATTCTGGAAAGTGCTACCTCACCCTTTTTCTATAAATCCCTTAATTAACAGGATTATGCTTCATGTGGGAACCTTTCCCAAATGTTTCCACTAACCAATATACATAAAGGAACTTTATATTCATTGTTGTCATGGTACACTGCAGTTAGGAAGAAATGTCTTTGTTATTTTTGTTTTGTTGCTTTTTGAGTTTGGTGTTGGACTACCATAGGGTTAGAAGGGTTCATCGTCTCAAAACAACATATTTCTCTTAAAAACTGTACAGTACATTCTCCAATAATCAAAATATATGACAACATATATTCAGTGCAATTTTTCTGCATTTCATAGATATAATAAGTTCGCAACCAACATATTTGTTGGAGAAATCTGTGGAGACACATGTTGACTACAAAACCTCTACTAAAATGCTCTTTCTAAACAGCTTTGAGCTGGGAAGGTAGGTCAGTAGAAACGATATCCACACAGTAATACCAATATCAATATCGGTATGTGAATTGGTAAGTTAAAATTGCTTGAGCAAACTGAGTTTAAAACATAACACGTTCCCCTTCAAAAATTATTAAGACATTTTGAGCTCAATCTTTGTTTTGTTCAGTTGGCCATGGCAAAGCACACCCTCAGTCTGAAAGCCAGACAGGTTTGCCAGATTCTGATAAATTATCCAATACAATGACCTGTCAAAACATACCCAAAACACAGAAGCAGGGAGAAAAGGCAGGAACTGCTTTGCTTTATGGCAGTTGGAGGACAAAATATTAATATTAATGGTTCTGTATCTGCTTTTATTAAATTAAGAGCAGGTATATATTTGACTATGAAGATGGGTGGATGTGTTCTAGATAAGTAGGTCTTATGAATCATGAGTAATCTTCTAGTCAGAAGAATATTTAGCTATGAAGCGTTACTACACAATTTTCAGAGGATATTTCCAAAGTTAAATCTTGGTAAAAAACAATACATTTATAGGATACTTGGGTAATGCCTTCGATATTAGGAGCAAATACATGAAATTTTCATCGGAAATACCTAACTTCTCTGCTGTTGACTAAGACCCAGACAGAAAATAAACGCTATTGGGTTAGGTGTAAAATCCAATGTTCTATCTCTCCCTACTTTTCACCCTGTTCAGGATGGAGGATTGGAATCACACATCTGCTGTGAACATGGAGGCCCACACAGAGAGGGGGATGGAATAGACCAGAGAGAGAAAAGGAAACGTCCATATACGAAGCAAAAGGATAGCTAGGCAATTAAGAAAGGGAAGAAATAGAAAATTTGAAATAGAAATATATAATCGCTGGATAGACACGGGGGAGGAGAAATAAAGTGAGTAAGGAGAGAGAGTCCGGACTTGGCTTTAAGAATAACTGTCAGATGCAAGTTAGAGATGTTCTAGACTAATGCTCATCAGAAATCAGAGCACATGCCCGGAGAGGACAGCATGAATCGCTGAAACATACTTCAAAGAGCAGGGCTCCTACAAGCCAGGAACGGTCTAAACACGCTATCTCTCCCTCGCTGTGTCTTTTTCTGTCCATTCCAAACTCTGACATATTTCCAACATAACTGTGTCCTGATATGATTTCTCACTTCCTGGTGCATGTCTCTGACACCTTTTTCAGATTTTTCTGCTATAACTCTTCCTCTGTGCTCTCTCATCTCTGTTGCTTACTCTACTCCACTTTTATCTTCCCACCACTGTTTTCCTCTATTTTCACTCTGTCTTCATCTTCCATAACATTAGGCATTTAACTCCCACTAGATAACATAATACAAGTAGAAACAAGTAGATAAAATAATACGTGGGCTAACTTCAAGCTTTCCTACCGACATGACACAACCTAGCCACTTGACTAGCTTGCTAATGTTGCTGGCCAACAAAGGTTTAGGGAGCATAAACGTTAGCTAAATCCAGAGGTGGGAACTATAGCGCAACCATTAACACATTGCATGTGTTACACTCTTACTACACCATTTCTGGCTAACTTACACGGAATAAATGTGTTTAAAGGGTTGGAATTTTATGTAAATTGGTTATGCTTCACAACACTAAACTCCTCTGTAAAAAATTTACTCTGAAAATACTCACTGGCATGAGCATGTGTTTGAAACCTCTGCTATTTTACCACATACTTTACTCTCCTTTTCTACTTTCTTCACACAAACCGGTGAACTTTTAATTGCCTTCAACGGGTGAAAGTTTAAAGGTAAACAAAACAATGATAAAGAAATTGGCATGCATACACAGTCATCTCAACAAGTACATGCACCCTTTCTGAAATGCCATAAGAGTGAATGCAGAACACAAACAACACAATAAGTCACATTTTGTCCTCAAATAAGTGGGAGCTGTATATTTGTACTTTAATAAAATAATTTCTCAAACACAAAACATTTTATTGATCATTAGGATTTTTGCCACAAAACATCTTTCAACATTTTTGGCATCCTAGGGAATAGGGAATATTATTAATAAAACCAAACAAACTGCCTTTTAACTACTCCTGTTTCCCTCCAGTATGAATAAAAGGTCAGACACATCCCTTTGTCATCCATCACCTTGGGCAAAACCAAAGAGCTGTCGGAGACAGGAAGTTGTTGACCTACACAAATATCAGATAGTAATAAAAACACATAAACAGTTGAAATTACCACCAAGCACAGTCAGAGCAATAATCAAAATAATCAGAGTTTCTGAAGTCTGGATCAGTTGCAAACTTGCAAAAGAGGACATATCGCCCTCCAGAACACAGTGAGGGAGATTTTGAGGAAAGGAAATAACAACCCAAGGATCCCAGTTTGAGAACTGACTAGGGGAATCTTTGGGTTATCCAGCCTAAACATGACCTGTTAGAAACCCCTCCATGTTGGTAGGAGAGTTGCATGAAAGAAATACTTACTTAGCCCAACCCACAAACTGCAGTGCTTGAAAGTTGCCAAGCGTTATTGGAAGTGAAATTAAAATTGTGTGTTGTGGTCAGATGAGACATAAGACATTGTGACTGTGCACGCATCACCATGTTTGTTAACAAAAGGCGCCTGGACACAAAGAAAAGCATTAGATACCTACACTTGTTAACTGATATTTCAAGTCTGTTCGGTACAGGTAGTCCAGGGGGTCCTGGACTACCTGTGGCAAAATGGCATAATGGAAAGCACAAGAAATCTCTGCAAAGAGATTGTGACTTGACCATGGACGGACCTTTCAGCAAGACAATGACCCAAATATACATCAAAATCAACACGGAAGTGGTTGCAGAACCATAAAAACGATGTTTTACCATGGCCATCTCGGTCTCTGGACTTGAAATCAATGGATAATCTTTGGTCTGAATTGACGAGGACAGTCCACAAGTGCAATTCTAAGCTTCTAAAGGATTTTGAAAGGAGCTGCATGGAGGAGTTGTCCAAGATCCCTCCAAAAGTGTGCACCAGCCGTGTCAGGCTATACAAGAATAGAATCAGTGCTGTTATCTGCTCCAGAAAAAGCTTCATTAAATATGAGTGTATTGCAATGAAAGTATACAGCTTTGTGTTTTAATGTATTTTCTGCATTAACGTTTCCTGAATTTCAGTGGTGACAATACATCTTCTTCAAATGTTTTGAATGGCCCAATCAATTCATCATTGATTCATCCAGAAAAAACTAAACAGAGTGCATTAACGAGGGAATTCAAGACAATATTTCCAAGCAAAAGTCTTGAAATGCAAGTGGTATTTACATAACTGGAATGACTGGAAATTTGACGTTCTTTCATTTTTAATGTACAAAATGTAGCCCAACTTTATTATCTGTATTTAAATAGAAAGCTATTGGTTAGAAACATACCGAACACATAAAGTAATATGCAACATCGATTAATGACTGGCTATGTAAACTCTATATATTGGTAAAATGGTAATATTCTTTTTGTCTTCTTCTAAAGCCTCTTATTAGGAAAGGGATATAAAATGTAATAATCAGATTCTAGGTCATCTAAAACTGATGTCACTGATTACAACAGGTAACTAAAAATGGTTACATTTGGGCTCTAACCCCCAACAAGTCTGGTCCCCACATGGCTTCAAACAGCATTAGATATGTTTTAAATATTTTACATGTGTTTGATTACATTTTGCTGCAACAGAACTGAAATTAATGGTTCAGAAAGTGCAAACCTGACACATCTCACGCTCCAGGTAGATTAAGACATTGAGTGTTTTAAAGGATTTTCGTTATTTTCTTTATTCAAGCCCATGTCTACACAACTGACATATGAGAACAACCCCAGGACCTCTGACTCGCCTGAGCCCTCCCAGTCTCATTCATGAGAACATGCCAGGAGAGCCAACAGGCCTCCTGGTTCCCTCAGTCAGGAGTCCTCTCCCTCACACCTCCACTCACTAACTTGTGGTCGTCTGAATACTTAAGATGTTGGCTTTCCCTGTCTGTGTTTTAACACAGATTCCATGGAAGCTGTTTATTTCCAACAAAAGCTCTCCCATTACCTTAACCCCCCTAACACACCCACACACACACACACACACACACACACACACACACATACACACACACACACACACACAGACTAGAGAAATACACATAGAATAAGACACCCCCTCTCCCTTTTTTCTGACTATACATTCACATAAGACATCTGGATTTACAGTTCAAGTCGAAGAAAGGTGGAAAAACACAGCCTATATGTTTATCTGTCAGTGTACATTGAATCTACACGTGTGCGTCTGTGAGATTGTGCTAATTTGTGTGTCTGTGTGCTTTTGCTCACACCAGATTGAATGTAGCACAGGTTTGTATGTAACGACATTCTACATTGTGTGTTCCAGACTGTTTATTGAGACTAGTCAATGTCTTGGCTGTGTGCTGCAATGTTAAGAGTTTCCATAAACCTACTGCCAAACCTTAATGAGATGTTTGTGATGCATCACATCAGATGGAAAGAAAGTTTAACAGAGATGAATGGGAAGATTACTCTGAAATGAAGAGGGGAGGGTTGGGGAATTGTGTATGTGTGCGTTGCTGAATACATCCACTAAAATGCCTTTCAACTTAACTATGAATGAATTACAACAAACAACAACATCTTGAAACAACGGCTTCAAAGGTTTTGTGACTCATTGGCAAGTCCTTTTTATAGAACGTTCATACATCTCAAATAATTTAATTAAACATCCTAATTGGGTTCCGTACAGATGAAATCTAGGTTTTACCCTGAGGAAGTCAAGCTGACTCAGTGTTTCTACATGTGGCTGTGTTCTTGATTTGCCACAGCTGCTCACGGTGCCACTGGCTCTACAGCGCTGCCATTGAAACAGACGAGACAGAGGAACTCTGAGTCAGTTAGTGGGGATACAACACGTGTCCCTCCTTAACTGTCTGAAAACTCTCCCTCTCCCTGTCCATTTTCTCTTGCCACCAATTCTAGCTCCCCCCCTTCAAAAGAAAAGAGAGCAATGTGCCCATATGGCGAGAGAGAGAGAGAGAGAGAGAGAGAGAGAAGTTGGGAGTGTGGAAGGGGAGAATACATTATAAATGCCATTAGTTGGTGTAACTGTCTCCTACTCTAACCCAGACAGTCGTGTCATACATTCCTACAGTCAGAACTATTAGAGAATGTTATGCCGTCAACATTTGGCCTCATACTTTACTGTTCCGTGCGCACAAACACACACACACACACACACACACACACACAGACACACACAGCATGAACACATGAACAACTACATAAATGTATATATACATGCACAGACACAGACATCAACACAGGTACACATGCTTGCACGTATATATACACTACTGTCCAAAGGTTTGATTTCACAATTAAAATAAAATAAAATGTATCAGAAATAGAGTATAGACGCCGATAATATTTTTATTCACAATTGTAGCTAGAAACTACGGATTTTCTATGGAATATGTACATGGGGTTTCAGAGGTCCATTATCAGCTACCGTCCGTCCTGTGTTCCAATGGCTCCTTGTGTTTGATAATCCAAGTTTATCATTTAAAAAGACTAATTGATTATTAGAGAACACTTTTGGAATAATTTTAGTACAGCAGAAAACTGTTGTGCTGATTAAAGAAGCGATAAAACTGGCCTTCTTTAGACAAGCTGCGTATTTGGAGCATCAGCAATTGTGGATTTGATAAACGCTCAATATAACTGGAATCAAATAACTTTCTTCTGAAACTTAGCCGTCTGTTCTGGTTCTGTGAAATGAAGGTTATTCCATGCAAGACACTGCCAAGAACATGAAGATCTTGTGCCACTGTGTACTACTCACATTACAGAACAGCGCAAACTAGCTCGAACCACGAAAGAAAGAAGAGTGGGAGGCCCTGGTGTACAACTGGGTAAGAGGACAAATACATTAGAGTGTCAAGCTTGAGAAACAGCTGCTTCACAGGTCCTCAACTGGCAGTTTCATTAAATAGTACCTGCAAAACACCAGTCTCAATGTCAACACTGAAGAGGCGACTCCTATGCCTGAATGCTGGCCTTCTCAGCAGAGTTGCAAAGAAAAAGACATATCTCAGACCGGCCAATGAAAAGAAAATATTTAAAATAAAGAACACAAACAATAGACAGAGGTAGATTTGAAAAGAGTGTTCTGAACAGATGAATTTTTGAAAGATAAAAGTTTGAGGTGTTTGGATCGAAATGAACACTTGTGAGAGGCAGACTAAATGAAAAGCTTCTGTAGGATTGCTTGACGCCATCTGACAAGCATGGTGGAGGCAATGTGATGGTCTGGGGGTGCTTTGGTTGTAGTAAAGAGGGAGATTTGTCCAGGGTAAAAGGGATATGGAACAAGGAAGGCTATTACTCTGTTTTGCCATGCTATACCCCATGGGGCTTGACTGGGGCCAATTTCATGACAATGACCCAAAGCACAGCTCCAAACGATCCAAGAACTATTTTGGGAAGAATCAGTCAGCTGCTTTTCTGTCTATAACGGAGTGGCAAGCACAGTCAACAGATCTCAACCCTATTGTGGGAGCTCTTGTGGGAGCAGCTTGACTGTTTGGTATGTAAGAAGTGACCATAATGACAATCCAACTTGTGGAAGGTGCTTCAGGAAGCATGGGGTGAAATCTCTTCAGATTACCTCAACACAACTAGAATGCCAAAGCTCTGCAAGGCTGTAATTGCGGCTAATGGAGGATACTTGGACGAAAGCAAAGTTTAAGGAACACAATAATTTTTACAATTATAAATCATTATTTATTTTTCAAACTCCTTTCATTGATTTTTTTATGGAAAACAAAGATTTCGAACATTTGAACGGCAGTGTAAATTAAATATTTCTGTCATGCATGGGTGAAAAGTGTGAAAGGGGAGGTGGGGATGTGTTGGATGTGCAGTTTCTGATCTCTTAATATGACATACTGTGTACGCTGCAGTACTGAGACGTTATTAGCTATGAGCGATCCCCAGGCCATGCTTGGTGGGAATGCTTACTGCAGTGATTGGTGCTGTGGTGAATTGCAATAAGCTTCCAAAAGACTTACAAGGAACATTTAAAAGGCAAAAGGGAAGTTGCAAAACATCAAGAATACATTGTGGGCAGAGAGACAGAACAGACTGTATAATAGCTAATGCAGGTATCCACAGTTAAAGTCTATTTATAGGATCACCCATCTTATTTGGCATCCCCTCACTGAACCTCAACCCTGAACAAAAAGAACAAAACCTAGCAAAGCTATCACCAGCTGACTAAGGCAACTTCTCCCAAAGTACATTGTCCCTTCCTGAGTTGCTGAACAGTAATTCACTAGAAAGGGAATAGGGTGCCTGTCATTTGTGACACAGTCTAATGAATGATTCAAGACAGATTTGATGAGAAAGAACCTTCAATTCTTGCTTGTCCATTCCATTTCCACCACCATTTCACACATGGTCCCATTGTGCCACGTTGGCGTGGCACTGTGGGGTGGGCCTACAGAACAACACCCATACATCATGCCCACCCAGTCCACAGCCGGCACGGGGCCTGCTGCAACCTCCCCTCCCAACCCTTTGATTAGCAGAATTCTCTCTATTTCTCTCTCTCTCCTTTACTGTGCAATGTTCAATTTACGACTTAAACTAGAGAGAGACAGAGTACACAGGGGACAGGTCGGAGCCAAGAGAGCACTGAGGAGCCAATATCTGCTGTGGGCGTAGGGTTTGGGTTTGGACTGGTAATGCTGGGATGGGATGTGAGGATAACGGGGTGGTTTGACTGTACTCTGGCATTCTTGTGGTTTTAAGTGGGCCTGGGGGTTATTTTAAAAACTCTTATAAAATGTAGGGTTTCAGATGTTTTGGGGAAAATGGGCAAGATTCTGCATTGCTAGGGACGTTTGTTATCCCATTAGGGGGCCTGGACCTAGAAGAGCTTAGAATGGCCTACACAGTCACTGACCTCACATAGGGGTTGGCTGGGCAAGAGACAGGAGGTGACAGAGAGACTTGTTATGGATGTAGGCTTTGAACATAGCCTTAAGGTAGGGAAGGGCTGGACTGTAGGCAAGCACCATAGTCTGGCAGCCAGTGGTGTGTAGCTTGGTGAAACAACAGAACTTTGGAAAGTTAAACATTCGGCAAGTGGCAGCAGTCTGGAGAAGTTGCAGGTGTTTGATGGTAGGGAGACTTACCAACAGTTGCAGTAGACACTGTTTTCTCTGTTAGGATATATTCTACATGAATCAGCACCAGAAAGAGAAAATCTGCATCTCCATGTTAGCAGAGAGCTGGAGAGTTGTCAACCGAGAGAAGATACAGGTTCTTTCAAGGTCACCTTGATCACTTTGTTTTTCTTCAATCCTTCCAATTTGGGCTGGATGTGTAATGGATGTTATCTGTGTACAATATGCAACTAGAATCCCTATCAAGTGGTTTTAATGACATGGGGCACATATTGGCACATACATGATATATTACTTAATTTCTGGGGACCAATTTTTCCTATTAATCTCTAAGCATTACCCACTAAGTCACACAAATACAGTACTTAACACTTACACACTCATACATTACACACAACAACACATTCATTTAATACCAACAACACTACAGTGATACAGTGCCCAATCATACTCATACAATATCCTCTCTCACACCTACACCCCTTCACACAGTGCCAAAATGACACCAAGAAAATCACAGTGTGAAAAAGTATTGTGCGTCAAAAAGCCACTCTATACTATAAAACCGAGGCTAAAACGAATCTGTAAAATAAATTAAATCCGTTTTAGGAAAGAAATGTATCGGCTTTGTAAAAAGGGTTTCCCTTTGCATACCTTTCAGATCAAAAATAAATTTATCGGGAGAATGTTTGCCTTGGTAAACCAATCACAACATTTTCGAGAGATGTTCTGCCTCAAACCTTTTGGATTCTCCATCAAACCCTGTTTATCTGACTTTATTTTTTGTGTCTATAAGCCAGAAATAACTGTAACAAAGGCTGAATCTGAATGAATAAAAACCAAGCTTAGTCGTCATCCTCCAACTCTGCAGAAAACATCCCACAACAGGATTGGCCAGGATGTCCATCTGGCCAATCCTGTTATTGTCGAATGTTATTCTGACTTCACGCCTCTGAAATCCAGTGTACCACAACATGTGTACATTCCCCATGTAACCAACATTGCAGTAAACATTTCTATGTATAAATAATGATCGTTTACAATATTGAAAATCTCTTTCCTGAGACCATACAGAAACAACCCTGTGACAGGAGTAATATCCAGTACTCACACTATCACACTTAAATTTAGAGTATTCACTTTCACATGCTCATAAAATACCCACAACCACACTCACACAGTACCCACTGTACTGTATAATACTCATAAAGTACCCACTCTATAATACTCACGCAGTACCCACTATATATTACTGAAACAGTACCCACTCTATATCACTGATGCAGTACCCACACTATAACAATGATACAGTACCCACTCTATAACACGAATACAGTACCTGCTCTATAATAGAGAACCCACTGTATAACACTGACACAGTACCAGCGTAGGATTTTCACCGCAGTGAAACTAACCGTGATGCCCCGCAAAACAGTGTACGCCGTACGGCCACCACGGACTTTTTTACCATGCCACTGTGAACTCGCGGTCAGCAGCAGTGTGTTCGAAAGTTTGTTTGTAGTTCGCAATTGAGAACAACCACAAGAACAGACTACATGCAGGTAAGTAATCTAGTTAGTTATGGATAGATAGCTGACTTATTTTTAGATTTCCTGAATCAAACCTCTGTTTTGTTAGGTGCGTTTATGGGCAACTGAAAGGTGGGTAACTTCCGACCTTAGAGTGGGAGAATACACCTGGCTTTTTGAAACCTGAGAGAAGTAACGTTTTAAATCACTCGACATGGCAGCGTTTGTGGTGAAAGATTAGAAAACAAGAATTACTTGCTCCGCGCACAGAAAGTCAGCTAATATGTTTATTTAGGTCGTACTCATCAGCGCAGGTGATTGTTAAGGATACTTCGCGGTTTACTTTTGGGTAAATGAGGTAATGTTATGCCTCTGTCTAGCTAGCCGTAACGTAACTGTTTGTTATCATCATGTGAATGCTCCCATCTAAAACTTTGAAATAAAGCCGTTTACAGAATCTATAAAAATGTTGAGGAAGGAGCAGATGTAACTTTAGGGATTAAAACATGACAATGAAACTATTTATGTGGAAAAAAATTACCGTTACAATAAGATATTCAAAATATGATATAAAAAAGTTAGTAATTTAGGTTTTTATACCATGCATGTTTATTTTCTTATAAGCAATTCAAGTTGTTTGTTTGTAAGCTCCAAATCCTCTTATTTCATTCAATGGCCTTTACGCCATGGCATGTGGCCTTTGTGCCCTACATTTTTTGTAGAAACCAAAGGCCCAATGGCCTTGCCCCTAAAATGGTGAAATTCAGAGCCTGTACAGTACCGTTTCTTTCACACTCCCGCAGTAATCACAGCATCACACTGACAATTTAGAAAATCTGGGGAAAGGTCTGAATGCATCAAACCCTCTATGGTGCACCCTATGAAACATCTGGCGAGAAAAGGGAAAGTGAGTAGTCTAGAATTAGCGAGAGAAAAGGGTTATGGGTAGTAGTTAGCTTCAGCTAACTACTCACACATATCCTTGAGTATTTAGCACAAGGGGACAATAGACATCCCTAAACATTGTTTTAGATCTGTAATAGGTGATAACAGTTTTCTTTTACACATTTCTGTCTCTCTGTGAGTAAACTGTGGTGTTGTACGGGTCCTGAGGACAAGGTATAGTATCACATAGTGCAAACCCTGGCAGGTCTCTGGGCCACTGCCCGGATTGATAACTGGCAGTTGGAGAGTTCATGACAATGTGACAAGTGTGTGTGCATGAGTTTGCGTTTGTTCTTTCCAGGCCTAGACTGATGAGTGATGTCGATGTTTCGCTTGTGCGGGAAGCTGCTAAACACTTTTACATGCTCACAAGCATGCTTGCCCATGATAACATTCATGTGAGAAGAATTTCTGCTATGAGCTTTTAAAATCCTGGACCTTTTCTCGATAGTCTTAAATTCTCTCATAACGTTGTTGAAGTATTCTAATTTCTAGGCATAAAATTACTCAAAGTCTCTTTCCCTGTACTTTTAAGTCTCACACTACAAGTAACTAATGTGTAAACAAACCCTTATAAAGCCTTACACAATATAATCTCACAGTTCTCTAGGATCTTAAACATTTCAATATTGTTAATTTAGCAAATGACATTTCGAAAATTTCCAACATACCAATACTGCTCTATTTATAGGGTACTGAGGAACGATGTTATTTGACATGGATTGCTTCATAATTAATTTGTTATTGTCTACATATTCCTAGATTTGGTGACTTCCTGAAGATTGTCCCATGTTTATTTTGGTCTGGTCGTTGTGTAGATCTGCCAGCATAAAACAAATTAGGATAAAGCTCTGGAGACATCTCAAATAAATAGACATTGCTTTCAAGCGATGGAGGAATACACAGGCCGAAAAGGACCTTAATAGTAAGCTGCCATATTTCTCCTCAAGGTAAGCTCCCCATGTAAGGAGCAAGCTTATTAGTAGTCAGCTAATCGGTACCCATACCTCGCTGTCTGCTAGTGCCACCAACCTGGGACAAGAACAAAAATAGTTTATTAACTCAGTTATACCATGAACGGGATAGGCTATAAAAATGGGAATTCCATAACATTTGTAGTATAATGTTAGCTAAAAAAATATATTTAGTTATTTAGCGCTTTCTGTCATGTGCCACAACAGTAGGCAACATACATAAAAAAGCGTTTGTTCCCTTGGTTATTATTGTCCCACAAACAGGATGGCCTAGACAGTAATTCCAAACCAAACATTGTAGCTTGATAGCGTTTATACCATTTGCTGCTAAGACAATCTAAATATGTAAATATAAGGTGTTTATGCTATTCACCTTGTAGATACTAGGACGAACGTACACATTTCTCTTTTAAATGAATCCATGTTTCTCCCCTTCAAAAATCCAAGTAAAACATCAGAAATTAGTACGCTGTGAACAAGCACTGGTTTCTAAAGACATTTATTGAGGCTGACAATGAAGCATTTAGCAAAGTGTAGATGGCAGCTTCTAAACCGTTTTTCAAACAACTGGTTGAAATATAACTTTAGAGCAGAATCATGGATTCTTCCATCTTCAAGGGCACATCATTTGGACAACACACAGAAGATACACTTCAGCACAACACTCCTACAGAATGAGTTCAGAGCTCTACATCTCTACAGGCCATATTTGTTCTATTAAGCGGCCTAAATCACTGTTGATTTCCTATTGATATCCTACCATGACAGGTTGTGCATACATTGGAAGTGTTGCCACTGCTGCTCTTGGGGAAGCGATTAAAATAACAGCCATGGATGCCAGTGAGATTCTAATACACTAGACAAATAATTCACAACGACAAAGCTAAACTGGCTGTGAATATAGTCTGAATACAGAATGTGGAATATACTGAATAAGAAATTAATAATCCCCACTGAAAACTTAAAATCTTCACCCCAGGCTGGCAACATAGATCTCTATGGGGCCCCAGTCCACTAGAGAGCCCCGGACCAATGGGGAAAAGGGGGCCCCCAAATAAAATGTTACTAAGGGTCCCCAATAGGGTATACATACATTTATCCATTAGTGTACAGCTATTTACAATCATCACAGTAATATGTGAATGTCAACAAAAGGCAAAGTTATATCCATACAAAATATTAGTGGCTCTAAAACGCATTGAAACAGAATTGCAAAAATGTAGTGGTAGAAAGTAAGCAACCCCCAGTGCAGGCGCACACAAACACACATCTGTTGCCCAAATGTAACAACGGGTAGTAATTGGCTTTACAAAACACACGATACAAAAGTAAATAACTACACCTGCGATTTAGCTTGAAGTCAGTATTACCAGCGGCATATATCAAGGATGAATGCCATTATTCCAAAACAAGAGGAACCATGTTATCTAACTGCTCACACGAGAGGTTGCACGATTCAGTGGAAAGCAAGGCCAGTTTGCAATGTTTGCTAATGCTGGGTACTGCTTATTGCCAACATCCTTTCCCTCTTCAAATATCACTACATTTGTTCATCGGATTGGAGGTTAGAAGGCATAATCACAAAGGATTTCCTGAACTCACGGCACTCTAGCGACTCCCTCAGGTGTCTGCAAAGCTAACTGATATCGTCAGGTGAGGGAGTATGCCCTCAGCCATGCCGACTCATGTGGATTCCTGGTTGAAAGTACCAATTCTGCAAAATATTGTGAAGCAGGATGCATACAAGGAAAGCATGCTTTGATATTTCGCTTTCAAAATAAATATGTCTTGTCACAAATATCTGTAATCTGCTGAATTTAACAGATTAGCGTGTTTAGATTAGACTGTACGATGTTATTCACTAACAGTGTTACCAAGCAACTATTAAAATAAATATTTTATGATTAAATGGTAAATAAGCAGTGAGCCTTAGTTCCCATGTATGCAGTGATGTATTTCACTGTTGTTTGCCTTTACAACTTCTCATTACGCACACTCAAAGAGACAAGTTGTTTGTGCATCGTTGGTAGCTAGCCGCCAGTTCAAAGCACTGCAATTATGAGACCTGCCATCTTCAGTTGTAAGTGGAGAGCATGACAGATCTGTCTTGTTGAATTCATGGCAATGAGAAGCCAAGGGATAATTAACACAACCTCTACAGAGTACAGACACTGTCAGGGTGGAGTTTGGGTGGAGCTGGGACTGCATGGGTGGAGAGCCGACAGGGTTGCTGTTGCAGGAATTTCATTCAATTCGTTTGGGTCACTTGCAGAATTATGGCTGTACTCAGACTTGAAGGTAAGAAAATATGGTTTGTGCATTACAAAGTGGTGTATATGAAGGTTTCAATTAAATATGTTAGTACATCTAGTCTAAATCATCCATTCATTTAATTAACAGACTACATTGGCAACAAATATCTCAAGAGATTGTCAGTGGGTGAAAACATATGGCCATGAGGAAATATGTCCCAAACATTGGAATGAAAATCTTCATAGCTTGCACAACAAAGAATAATTAGTACTACTGAACTAGCTTAACCTCTCTTAAACCACAACTGAGACCAAATTCCTGAAAAAACAACAGACACTTAGGCTGGCTATTATTCCCACACCACTCTAATGGAAGAGGTCTGCATGAAGTGCCAAGTTGGTGCAGCAGTGTCCCATATGGGGAAATCCACAGACCCTGCTTCTCATAAAGTCCCTTCATCCAGAGTATGCATGTTGACAGGCGAAGAAGTATATGCCAAACCAATGAACAGGAAAATAAGGTGTCAAATTTGACAGACTTGTGATAGACAGCTTGGGGTGAAGGGTTTCTACTGAGATTAAAAGGTTAATGATTTGAAATCTAACATTAACAAGTCTTAGCAAGCCCGTCCCTCTGGGCTATTGAATTGTTCAGGCAGATGTATTTGTGCACTCAATGAATATGCAAAATGAAACACAAATGCTAATCTTTTTTTCAAAATGTCATTTGTTTTTCTATACTTGGAATGGTGCAACACTGATTATCTCAATTCGCTCCAGCAACTCTAGAGCTGTCCTCCCATGTGCCAGCAAATACTTCCTGGTCGATTAAATAATGTAACAACAGCTTTTCAAAATACGATCTTAAACTTTCCCAAAATGTCTGGGGAGTTTTTGCAATTGGGAAAGTGAATGTTAGCAAGTTAATAATAGCAAATTAGGCAGACGTAAAACATTTTTTATTATTATTTAATTACTTACCCTATACTGTGTTGTTTACCCTTTTAAAGTAAGGATTGGCTGTGTCACTGACATTTTGTCATCACTGTCTTTTTGGTCCGACCTCTGATGTTAAAATGTTTTATAAAAACATGTAATTCAGTGTGTTTTTGCATTTTTTTTATACAGAACATTTAACTTTTAACATTGCATATTTGTGTGTTATTGAACAAATCCAAACATGGATATTTGTCTTCTCACTTTACATTAAGCTAATACTCCTGGACTGATTATACACGGCGCACACCTTGTCTTTTTTCCATCTCACTTTCTTAGAAGAGGACAAAGCTGTGTTTGCCAAGCTTTCCATTTTGCACAGCTTTTACGTCTTAATGTCTAAGATGGTAACCTGCAGCTGTGATTAGAAGAATGTGAGGAGACAGGTGGGAAGGCTGACTCATCAGTCTACGGCGTTCTGTCTCTGATGACAGCCGGATTCCCAAATGACCCCCTGTTCCCTATAGAGTGTACCTATTTTGACCAGGGCTAGTACAGATTGAATAGGGTGCCACTGGACACGCCCAGTGTTTGTCTATTTCTGAAATGTATATTCTTTCCATGATTTTCAGTCATAACATTCTAGCAGGTTCACTCTGTTCTCTCCAATTTTCTTCACAGAAAGCGTATGCTGCTTCGTCGGCAGACATGGAAATAATGACACATACAATGGTGGAAAATATGTTGTAATGCCATGGAGTCACGTGCTGAACAAGCTTTAACACAGTCCCATTGACATCAACATGTGCTTGCACGTTTGCTTTATGTCTATAAAGGTGCCTTGGTTGATTTTTTAACAAAAAATGCTATCAGCAATGATAAGGACTATTCACTGTTGTTTTAGAGCTTATAGTTATAATGTTAAGATATACAGAACCAGGACCGGACGTAGTAGGATGTCTGCAGAGAATCTAGAGTTGGTTGATTGTCGTTTACATGACCGACTGAAAAAAAATAAACATTAACATTTGTTCTATGAACCAAACTCACAAAACCATTGTGTTTTAGACGAAGGCCGTGTACCCTAACCCATAAACACTATTTAACCTGTTATCAAAAACCTACATACACCTCACTTTGAAAAGCACAACTATCACTATGTTGTCATGTAGAAAACACTGCCATTAAATCTACCAAACTCAAATAATTTCAAATATATAAAAAAAAAACGTAGTTGTGAAAGTGTTAATACCAGCAAGCATAATCAGAGATAGAGGTAAAGAAAGAAGGAGAATGAAAAGAGGTGAAAATGTAGAAGAAGAATCATGATCTCTAATCAGATTTGTGACACCATACCTGACCATGTTCTTGTAGATAGTATGACAATGAGAGTGAAGCTAAACCTGAGCCACTTTATTGCATCATCTTTCGGGACTGAGATGAAAAAAATAGGTGACTTACTAGAAACTTATCTGATGACGGGACTGACCAAATACTTTTCTGTACTCTGAATCTGTATACATTTGTACATGGTAATGTAAAAATTCGACAACACTACCATCCTGGGTCTCATCTCCAACAATGATGAGATTGCTTACAAAGCGGTAAAGAACCTGGCTACATGGTGCCAGGACAACAACTTCTCTCAACATCTGCAAGACTAAAGATGATTGAGGACTTCAGGAAGCGGCGGGGGGTTCATGGCCCCATACCCGTAGTCTCCAAATTCAAGTTTCTCAATGTGTTCATCAAAGATGACCTCACTTGGTCCAGGCAAGTGTACTCGGCACTGAAAACTGCCCAAAAATGACAATAGGTCCTGAGGAGACTCATGAAGTTTGGCATGTCTGTAAATAATCTCACCAACTTCTACAGGTGCACCATTGAAAGCATCCTCTCAGGCAGCATTACTTCCTGGTACAGCAGCTGCTCCACTGCAGACCACAAGTCCCTCCAGAGGGTGGTGAAGTCTGCGGAGCGCGTCATTAGCTGCCATTTCTCCCTTCCATGCAAGGTGTCTACCATTCATGATGCCTGAGGAAAGCATGGAACATCATCAAAGACAACAGGCACCCAGGATATGATCTCCTCACACTGCTGCCGTCTGGTAGACGCTACCAAAGCATCGAGGCATGTACTTCCAGACTCACAAGCTATTTTTTCCTCAGGCCATAAGGCTCCACAACCAGCAACACTGATCGATGATCATACTGATCACATGTGAACATTCCAGATGCTCTGATGTCCTTTCAGGTACTTTTAATGGCCATCAAAATATTCCTTTGCATGTACCATCCATTCATTTTATTCTCATATGTATCTATAATATTCAATACTTCTACAATACTGTTCATACTAATGTCCTACTTTTTAAAGAATTGCTGCTACTTTACTTTGTTTTGTGTATTATTGCCATACTTGCCACATCTTTAATATCCAGTGCTACTACCAATATTGCTGCCACTTTGCAGTACTCTTTTAAACTGCTGCTAGTGTACAGTGTTATGTATATTATTTCTTTATTTTATTTGCTATATTTTTGCTGTATATATAATTTTCTTCTTAATTCTCACTACATAGTTGCAGCGTGCTCTGCCCCTATTCATAAGAATATTACCCTCATATGCATCTATAATATTCAATAAATCTACCAAATTGCTGCAAGTTTGCATTATCATGTATATTACTACCATACTTGCCATATCTGTAATATTCAGTTCACCTAACCAGATTGCTGCTATTTTTTCAGTACTCTTTTAAACTTCTGCTAGTATACATTAGTATGTATATTATTGCTTAATGTATTTGCTATATTATTGCTAATATATTTTTCTGCTACATAGTTGTCAGGTGCCATATCACAAGAATTTCACTGTGCAGGACAATGCTGTGTTCGGTGCATTTGGCCAATATACCTTGGTACTGATACTTGAAACTTGCAGGACTGTACAGGAAAATAAAATAAGTTATTCTTTGTATTCATTATCTATTAAATACTATTTATCTTTTTTTGGTGATGGTAGAACATTTGTATTCAGTTGGTGCTGGTAGAAAATGCAAGATTTCTGGGGCCCCAAAACAAGCCTTTGTTAATATCCTTTAAAGAAATCCTGTCAAGAATAATATTTTATTTTGAATGAGGATATTTATTAAAATAACTTCTCATTAGCTACCAAGGCTTATTTTGTTTCAAGTACTAGATTTTGTGTCATATAATTCATGTTTTGAGTTTCTTAGTGCATTTTGCAAATGAAATTTGTCATTCTGGCCAGCAGTGTTTTCAGGTTTGACCTGAGTGTTAAGTGTTTTGAAAACAGGAAGACTAGTTCAATAAGTGTTAAAGCAATAACAAAATGCTGTTATAACTTTTTATACTAGTGTTAAATAAAATTACTTACACAGTGTGCAATGGCTTTTCAGTAGTGTCATTGTAATTCAGTGATGTTTGATTTATATGCCAAACAATATGGTTTTGTGCATAATGTTTAATTTTGTGTGACGGCTTGGTTATAATGCAAAGGATGTATGTTTTGTGAAGTGTGTTAACAGTTTTGAGAAAATGTAGTACACTTTCAGGAAATGTGTGTTAACAGTTGTTAATGTGACTTAGGGATGAGAATATTTTCTAAGGAGAGAGAGTAGAGAGTAAAAGAGGGAGAGGAAGAAATATTGAAATTGGGTGAGCCCCTGGGCTCCCCTTTAATGTTTGTGTATGTGTCACATCTGTATACAGAATTCAGGCTTTGCCAAATAACTCATGTTATAAAATTCCCAGTTAGTGAACCCAACCAAAAAGTAAACATACTCTTGCTATACACACAAAATTACTCTCACACACAAGCACACTTATGTTTTCATATAAACATGCATGTATTCCCCCCTCAGTACTACAAAACATCTTACCCCTCATAAAAATCTAGTCTCGCTCTAGAGCCAACCCAGATACATCAATATTTAGGATATCGATGTGTGATGTATGCGCTTGGTATTTTCTTTCTGTGTTTGAATTGAACCATTATGCCCTTATGAGAATCTGTCATCAGAAACCACAGCATTAGTTGAGGCCCACCAACTGATGTGGACAATGTGCAAGTATGGGTCGTTTTTGGTGTGAGAAGAGACAAATGTTTTGGACGTACAGGACATGTCTTCTGTCCTGTAACCATTAACTATTTGATCTTGCATTAGATTGAAATTACATCAACTCTTGAATCAGAGATGTGTTCATATATTCTTCCCTGCTCTAATATGAACAGAAAATTTCTACTCAGATGAATCTGGAAGCCTAGCTATAACTAATCCAAACAATCATTTGTTGAATATAAACAAATTTCTCAAAACCCAGAACATATTGCTAAATACCGAGACTTCCCACACAAATGCAATTGTGCGAAAATGTCTGGCACATACACGTGCCGAATAAGGTCAAATTCAAGGGAGTAGTTTGTATCAGCTCTGACAGATTTCTTTGAGTGTTGTTTGACAACCTAACTTCATTTAGCATAATTCAAATAGTGTTTTTTTTTACTATTTGCCAAAAATGTGTTTAGTATTGCTGTTGTTATTTTCTGATTAAAAAAAGAATACTGTAGACTCATTAGGTCATAATGGAGATGAACTAGAACACGGTTTCATAAAAGCTGTCAGGGCAATCATGTAAAATATAAACTACCATACAGCTTCCCTTCCTGGCGAAGATGTCCTTCCCCTTCCTTGATCTGTTTGTTCAATGTCTTTGGTGAGAGTTTACTTTCCATCAAAAGCAGGGCTAGCCCATCAAAGACACCGTCGCAGCTGTCCAAGAGTGAATTGGCCCACTCATCTCCATAGCGATATCTCTATCATGTCTGGAGATCAATCATCCAAAGCTTGGTTAACAAACATTTCCAGGGCAGGAGGGGAACACTTGGATAAAATAAGAAATCCTGGGGTTAGTGTGGTGTAGATAAAAATTGCCCTTAAATACTAGTCTCTGCCCTTTTTGTTGTTTTTATGCTGACAATGGTTGGGTGAGGTTAGGAACAAGGATTGTGACAATTCTTTAGGGTGTGAACATAATGTTGCTTATAACAAGTGATCCACGTTTGAGAGCTGATATTTTGATCAATTTATTTTTATTTACATACAATTCCAAGCCAGGGATGTGGTTGGTGGCCATAACAATAATACATTATGAGAGACTGAAGTTGATTACAGGTCTGTGTAGCTGGTTATAGCTATATATGTTTTTGTATAATGTAATAGAATACGGTTTAGCTGACAGAGGTTGATTTAGCTGCTGCCATTTGAGCCAGTTGTCCATCCCAGACTCTTGAATAAAAAAAATACAGGTGTTTTATACATGTCTTATATCAATTCAAAGAATATGACAGTATGAAAACAAACAGTATGAAAACCATTAAAAACAAACCAGATTTGATTGATTACTAGCAAGTCATTCATTGACTTAAGGCCCAGAAAACTCCACTCTGGACCTCAAAGCCTTTTCTACTCCTATTTTCTGTTCCATCCCTCTAATCAGGGAGTGATTTAGACCTGGGACATCAGGTGGGTGCCATTAGAAGTACAACAGAAAACCAAGAGTTGAGTACCCCTGAATTAGGGTGTTAGAAACCAAGGAATATTAGTTGACTCATTCAGAGTTAAGTTTTGTTTTCCATGCAATATGCAGTAGAGAATGTCATTTTAGCGAACTACTGCTTAAAAGCAGCGTATTGTATATTTCAATATGTGATCAGGGACAAGGCAGCGTATTGTATATTTCAATATGTGATCAGGGACAAGGCAGCGTATTGTATATTTCAATATGTGATCAGGGACAAGGCAGCGTATTGTATATTTCAATATGTGATCAGAGACAAGGCAGCGTATTGTATATTTCAATATGTGATCAGAGACAAGGCAGCGTATTGTATATTTCAATATGTGATCAGAGACAAGGCAGTGTATTCTCATTATTTCATAATTAAGTAGTCATTTAATGTGTCTTAAATGTTATTGCAATTGAAATATAATTAACATAATGTGCAGAACATTAAGCTGTTATGAGCAATACTACCAGCCAGGAAATATGTTTTCCAACATCTCAGTTACTCTGCACTTTATTATAAGACACTCTGCACTTCAGGAATGTGTAAGGTGAGGACATTATTGAGTTATGAAGAATAACTGAATTGGAAAACAGTTTTGAGATCCGGGACGTGAATTGATTGAAAGTGGAAATCTCTAAACAATTCTTCACGCTGTACAACTTTCTAGTCCTAAAGTCACAGGCTTTGCATGAATTTAAGTGTCTTACATTGTGGGTTATTTTCTTATGGGATCCAATGATGTTCCCTGACATAGTCTACTGTTTGTATATATATTTTCCAATGAACTATGGAGGGTTTGAGCAAAATGAACATGTGTTTTAACAGGATGCCAGAATTTCACAGCTAGGATTTGTAGTTCATGGCAAACAAAAAAAGATTTTCAGTGAAGTTTCAGACATCCTATTCATTCACGCAGAACAGTACTCAGTCAATTTGCACTTTCCTCTCTGGGACTCCATAGGAAGGCTTGCTGTGACCAGGATTGAGATGGCTGAGATTCAACTTGCATCTCATTGCTCATACAATCCCTAAGACTGTACATTTTATTACAGGGTTATCAAATTGGCATTACATTAATACTTTTCCACTCAATCCTTGAAGCAGATTAACGTAAATTGGCTTGTACACCAGTTGGCAAGATATCACATCATTCTGAAATCAATAGCTGTGTATCTGTGGAAGAATCTTCATCTTCAGTTTGCTTGGTCAATCTGAATAATAAATCCACCAATATAAGGCGTTCTTGTGTTGTACTACACTGAATTCAACATTTGCAGTGTTTTATCAATTTTAAATGTTCCAGATAAAAACGTGGTCACAAAAAATGTTAGTTGTACCTTTATTCTTTGTGCTGCGAGTTAGTTAGTTCCTATACATTCTCTAAAACAAACTTTTTCCGGAAAAAAAGCTGGTCATCGTAACCGGAGCTACACAAATTTGTTCTGAGTACCCAGCAGCTGGTGTATTTTCACAAAAAACGAATGCTAAGGCCTTACAGTTGGAGCTACAAACTGGAGACTTAGTTGTCTCTGGAGTCTGATGATATTTGTGGTTTTAGTGTATGATGGTTTTATTGTTCCAACTTACCTTTTTGCTGAACACTCAAGGCATATGAAAATACAATTAAAAGATGGAGGAAAGATTACAGACTGTCACATTTTATTTCTGGCTTTTTCAAAAAAAAATTACAATCTAAATATAACAACACTTTCAGAGTACCTTCCATATGCAAGCATAAGTCTTGGGAAAATGTAAATGAAAGCAAATGCAAGAAATAAAAATGCTAATATTTAGTCATAAATCTCTTGCAAGCAATAACCGAAGTGAGTTTATAACAACAGTGAGCATGATTGAAATTTCTAAGTAACATTTCTCAGTGTTTCTAGCTTGTCAGTATCTGCTATTTCTCTCTCCATCCTGTTATGGAACTGAAGGTCTCCATCACATCACCTTATTTCTTTCCACCATCACCTCACCGTCTCTCTTTGTTTTCTGTCTTCCTTCATTCGAGTCTAACTTTGGCTTTAACTTTCCACTTCCTCAGTCAGGGAAGAAATTAAACTTAAGGTGAATCACTGCATTCATTTAAAGAAAAGCATTTTACAATATATCACCCAGTGGGATCATTAGGCCTGGGCGTCCAGAACTATAGCACTGGGCTGATTATCAAAGTTACCAAAAAGATAATAAAATAATAGTCCCTAATATATATTCATCTATTCATATATATATATAGTTTGTATGCTTTCATGAAGGTTCATCAAAAGCTGAAATAAACTGAAAGCTGTATTGACCCTGAGTGTACAGAGATCCTTCTCTTGTTTCTAAGCTTCAGAACATTGCCACTTTTGCATTGTGTATCAACTCCATCCTCCCACTCCAGACCATCTCTTCTATGCAGTCAGTTTGAAGTGTTAAAAACATTTGTCAGCATCTTTAACTGCCCACAGACAAACAGACACACAGACACACACACACACAAGCCATATGGACCCTTGGACTAAAGGAACTGCACATTCCAAGCATTCTCTATAAGTGCACACAACACAGTAGATTTTACTCGAATCTGAAGTGTCACGGTTTTCCCAAATTGCAATGGAACTAAATTAAAAATGTGTAAATTTAGTCACAAACATTTTTCTACTGTGTGCAATATCATCATTATTGACAAGATTATAATCAGGCCAACGTAGTTACACAGTAAATACATGTTTAATTGTATTGTTAAATGTTTTTTCTGAATCTATGTTTTATTGCATTCTAAATATGTTAGGCCTCTTCCTTGAGCATGGTTAAAGATCTGTGCTGGAGTCAAAAGATCAGCACCCCTCCAGGCTAGAGAGCACCAGTTGCCAAGCCTGGCAGGGGCCAGTCGGGGCCAGTGAGAATCAGTCTTATAATAGACTGTTAACTGTGGAGTAACTCTAGAATGCTCTCCAGAATTTTGTATAGCATACTGTACTGTTTTCTCTACTTTTTTACTCTACATGAGTTTGTCTAAAAGTCAAATTCTTATATTATTAGTACTACAATTACTTCTTATGTGTAAGGAAAATTATGCAGCCTGTTGGATATTATAACAACTCTGTTCTTGTCCAAAATGTGTTTGTATCTCCCGCTTTAACGCCCCTTCTCCAAAGCATGCTAGTGGATGTTCCCGGTAAAAAAAAATAATCAGAAGGAACAGCCACAGGGCGCCTGCAACTTCATTGCACTGGGAGTGGGCAGAAAACTTTCACTAAACTTTTCCTCTACTTGACAGCCAATTGAAAGTCACGTCTATATGTCGAGCTCTCTGATTTGTTTTCCTGCCCTGTCCTCATCCTGACTGACAGCCTGCGGGGAAACCTTTTTTCCTCTTTAGTTCCAAGGGCTCTAGTGACGATTGAGAGGGGGCAACACTTCTGGTCGGAGGCTCAGTAGCGCAGGGTAGCCTATTCAGAGGACCGAAGAGAAGTGGAGAGGACGAGTTCACGAAAGAGGGTGCCCCATCCGTCACCCTAGCTGGAGGACTCCACACTCCAAAACTTATGGCTGCTTGAGAAAATAACGCAATTTTCCCCTTTCTCTTTCTCTGGGACCTTTGGCTACTAGTTCTCCTAATCAGAAGTTGTCACTTGCATTTTGTTTAAGTTGATCTCGAAAATTAAATTCAACTTTTTGCCGTGGACGTCACTGGCGACCATGGATACCCATATAAGATGGAAAGTAAAACGGAGGATAAAGGACGTGCAAATCATTTTAGCGATTCTTCTACTTTTTGTCACATCGCAAGCCAGTTCAGGTAAGATATGTATCTTTTGGAAACGGATCGTGATCAATATTCTTGCAGGCGATTCCAGATGCGCAGTTTTGGGTTTTATGCTCTCATGTGCAACACCTCACTGTCTTACACGGTGTCCCACAAGGCAACATTTACTACACATCCCCCTTTTACACGCTGTTACGTTGTATTGTTTCTGGAATGTGAATGTTGTCCACGTTCATATTCTTGTGGTAAACTGAAATGACCGGGGGCCCGGTCAAGGCTATTAGAGAATAGCACGCGATTACTTTGTCCAGGATTGCTGTCTTTTGTCAGGCGATTTGCTAAGATCACTCTTCATAGATGACTTGGTGCGCCAACGAAAACTATTTTTCCAAGAACTTCAGCCAAAGTTGACTTTTTCATTTGTTCTTGAACTTCGCTACCTCCAGCTATGGATTTGTGCACTGGGGTCCTCCTGCGCCATCTATAGTGCTACTTCTGATGCACACATCGTTTTGCATACATTACTTGGTATTTTTAAGATCTGTAATTGGACCATCCTCAAACGGTTGTACCTATGTTCTTTACCTACTTTATGGATTTTTTGTAGCATAAAAATATTTATGCTGCTTTTGTGGATATATGTGTATATATTTATGTAAAATATTTTTTTTCCTTTAAACTTTTGAATTTGGCAAGCATTCGGGCATTGACTTGCATTTTATACTTGATGACAAGCATATCCAGGAGTGCACTGTATGAGAGAGTTGATGACAAGCAAATCCCATATGAGAGAGTTTACTTTAAGGTTCAAAGTCGTTTTTTAATGAGAAACAGAATGGAGCGCGGCTGTCTTGAGTGGGCGTGACTGTCTGTCATCAGAAGTGGCAGGGGTGGAGCAAACGCTTGGCATCTCATTGATTTAAAGGATGCGCACGGGCACCTCTTCCGTTCCATAAAATGTATGTGTAATATGTCTGTGAAATCGTCTTGAAGTGTATTTTTGAAATATTCAAGTAACATTTGTCTGGGTTTACCCACAAATTCAAATTTTCTGATTTTTGATCATTCTGTGATGAGAAAGTGTCTGTTATTTTGTGATCAACTATAATCTAATCGTTTTAAAGTGTGCCTGGTTACCTGTTGGGTTAAACACTTGTCTCTTTTGCTTAATTTTTTGACACTGTTGTTAGCAGCAGAAGAGGAGTGGGGGTTTGGGCCATAGACAGGAGCAGAAGAGGGTGTGGATTTGGGCCATAGACAGGAGCAGAAGAGGGTGTGGATTTGGGCCATAGACAGGAGCAGAAGATGGGTGGGGGTTTGGGCCATAGACAGTAGCAGAAGAGGGGTGGGGGTATATGTATCATTAGCTCACTGGCCTGCCTGGCATGGTAGGTGGCCTTAACTAGCATGGTGGCTACTATGGAGCCCTCAGTAAGTCTGTCTGGCAGACAGGCAGGCATGAACAGATGGTCTGGTCTTTTCTCCCCACATACCTCAACAAACAAGACAGATAAAAGTAACTATGAACTGGTGATCTGGAGAGCGTGACTAGATTCAACGAAATTCACTTTGACAGAAATTTGATAACTTAATATGATTTCCCGCCACCCTAAGTTGTATGGGCCTGCACAGGCAAGTTAACATATTGTGCTAACGATGGAAACAATTGCATATTCAATAATGATTTTGATTATTGATTATAACACTCTTGCCTACATGAGGGTTGGGATTGTACTGTAAGAGAAATGGTCAGTTTCATTTGACCTCACTGGAATCTGGTAAATAACGGTAGAATAAATCCAGTGGGTGGGGTCTTGCCATTCTTCATACAGTGTGTAATTGACAGACTCAGAACCAGGTCTCAGTCATGTCAGCATAGCTCCAGTCCAATGATGTGGAAAGTTAGGTTGGGGTTTTACTAGGACTGCAGGGAGTGGAACAACGCACTGTGAGGCTCCTGGCTTTAATCATCTCTTAAAGATCCTCAGAATGGAACCAGGGACTTGTTAAGTATGATCATCTGTGATGCTTCAACACTTCCTGAAACCAGGAGACATGCGCGTGTGAGTGCAGTTTTCTTTGTAAGACTTTATATTGGCTAACAGAATAATTATCACATTGATAAACAGCTCCACCTAAACCTTTTTTTCTATGAATAAATGAATCATCATTCATAAATATATTGTTTATTGGGGAAATAAGCATTATATATATTCTGAAGAGATTAGCTAGAATAACGTGTTTCCTCCAGATTACCTGAACTACAGGTTAGGATGCATGAGATAGCTCAAGCTGAGAATCAGCTTTGATTCTCAGCCTTTGAAAGCTGTCTCTTATCAGAGCTGACAAACAGTATAATTATCTGGCAATTAAAATTAATGATGAAAGTTTCACCCAGGGCTACAGCAGGAAAAGATCCCAGGCTGAGAAGGTCCTGAGGATCAAATCCATTCATTTCTTCTAGATGCTTCCATCCAAAACCATTTCCCAGATCTGTTTGTTGTGTCTTGCCAACAAATGACCCAAGGAGTTGGCAAGACACACCATGTTGGACTTCATTTACACATTGGAACTGTTTCATCATAGTATTTCTATTATAAAGATTACAGGAATCAAGATATCAATCAATGATTACCTAATAGATGTAACAATGTATATATTAATTGCATTTGGTTGAATAATTACTTTCCATTAATCAAAATTTAGCCCCAGGAGTTTACAATTCACAGTAACATCTATATAAATAAACTATAGTTTTTATTTGAGATCTGAATGTTGCAGTTTTATTCATACTATTTAAATTAACAAGTGAATACATTTATTGACAATACAGTAGTTTTTCACCAACTCAAAATAATAGCTTGGCACTCTAAGCTGGTGGAAATATAAAGCAGACTATTAATACAATACATTTTTGTTCAGGACAGTCAAAACCAATGTTTCAATAATAGCTTGGTTTGGATTGCACACATGTAATGAGACTTTCAACTCAAACATGTTCATAAGTAAAGCCTCTGTCCAGTTCAGTGTTTATAGCCCTTTTATTTATGACTCATAATGTTCTCTTGACCTGCATAAGCAGAGGGAAAGACTGGTAAGACGAGTGTGATGAGCCGGTCAGAGGCCAGGGATCAGAGTATAAAGTTCAAAGATCATGACCTTCAGGTGACCTGCACTGGCAGGTTTACAATTTCATAGCCTGAGGAAAGGAATGTCTGTTTTAGGATCAGGAGTTGAACTTCTGCTACTCCTGGCTTTACCAAACTGTGGTTAGTATTCTCGAAACATAAGGTTCATCCTCCAAAGTAAGATCATCTTTCATCCATTGCCTATTGCTATGATGTTTCTGATTTGTTTTCCTAACTCATGCCTGGTGCGGTTCTGGCTACACAAGACTGTAGAGATCGAGAGAGAAAGAGTTGCATTTTGGGTACTTTTTTAATCTTGGTGTTTTGGTCTACTTTGAAATAACCATTTGCCATAATGGCTTTGATGCATAGGCAATTTAAAATAAAATCACACAATTTCGGAAGCAATTTAAATATCAATAAAAAGAAAATGTAATCGCTTATTAAATCATTTCCCCTAAATGCATATTGAAATAGTTTCTGTCAAAGTGAATTTTAGTTTTATGAATTGACCAACTTTGTTGACCAAACCCAAACCTGTTTTGATAAAGAATTTTAGAAAATGTTTTTTAAAGTAATACCTCATATAGTTTAAAAATAGTATTTTGACTCTTTCTCATTATTTCTCATGGTCATTATTATTTTTTTGAATAAACTGCATCAATAGGAAACCATCTTCTAAGTCTGTTACTGAAATTTCTAACTGTTTCATTCATCAAATAACTTGGACTAACATTCTTTAAATACCAGGATGAAGTTGAAACGGGGGTGGATCGGGGCCAATGCCAAAAACTTGTTTTCTGACTGAAAGGTTTCTGACTTTGCAAGATTTACGATGTTTCTCCAATAATTTATTTTCAATCAATTACTTCTTTAAATAAAGTATAGGGGAGAATAAGAAAGAAGGAGTTGTTGTTTCACTACGTGCTCGTTCACCATCTGGATCCGATAAGCTCCATTGTGCCGTCTGCTGATCCTAAAAAAAAGTGGGAGGAAAATGCCTTCCAGATGTTTTCATCCTACTTATGATGGAACAAGGCACTATGAAATAAAATCCCTTTTCATTTACCTCAAGAAAAATCCAACGTGAGTACAACGCTGGTTTTAGAGTTTTGGGTTTTTGTTAGAAAAATAGCAGTCCCCCATTTTGGTGATAGACTAGAGAAACGCTGTGATTTTCATAGCAGTTATGTTTGGACCCAAGAAAAGGCAACTGAGACACTGAATGTTTTTTTCTGGGTGAAGGTTGACTTTACTATGGGGATCAAATGTCAACACATGTAGACCCCAGCTGTTTTTTACCCTCGCGCTCTTTTCTCACTTGGTTCCTCTTGGTCCTCAATTGGAACATTTCTTTGCAAGGGAGAGTTTCCATTGTAGATCTGATGCATTGTATGTATTGGGCAATGCTGTTACTAAGCAAGATGTAACTGATGCAGCATTTTTGTGATCAAGCCTTGTGAATGGCATCATAACCTGGTGTTGCAGTGGAAACTTCTGGAAAGGTTCTGTTCTGGCCACAGTATTGGGAATCACTCCAACAGGCATCAGACATTTGGAATTTGCCATTAAAGAATACATTCACACCAAAATCTTTCAAAATGAGTGTCTACTGTTAGCTTGAACAGTTTTTTTTGGTTGCTACTGATATTCTACCATATCTGCGTTTATATGCCATTGATCGAGATGGGTAACTGTGTTATCTTTCAGTTGTTTTCCCTGAACATCTCAGCTGTATTGTACCCCATAAGACCAGAACAAGGAAACATCTTCGCTTACGCCTCTCCGAAAAAACTGATTTGGACAATTCTGCACAGCTGACAAGGACAGAAGCACTGTTTTGTGTTAAAGGGTAGATGAAAACCAAAGTTGAGTTTATAGATGGTTTTCACACAAAACCCTGACCCCATCATTATTAGTCATTTCTTCTCCCTTCTGAATGAGCACAGAAAGGCTGCTGGCTCCAGCTTCACAATGGCCATGTTTAATCCCTTCATATGGGGAGGTCTGAAGGTCTGCTTCTCTCAATCAAATAAATTGTCGGTCTGTATTGTGTAAAGACATATTTTGTGTGTGTCTTATGTTTGTATGTGTGTGTATGATTGTGCGTCAGTGGGTTTGTATGTGTTTGTGTGTAGGGGGCAGGGATTGTGTCTGTCACCGTGGCGCAGTGGAAGGAATCTGAGTTCGCTGGACTGTGGAAAGATGCTGTGACCCTGCAATCTAATGAACCAGTTCAGACTGTGAATGCCGCCATTATGGTGGAAAACTGAATGGGCTGGGCAGTTGAGCTGTTCACGGTTTGGTTTATGACCCCTTGCCACCAACCAGCCTCCATCCAGCGCTTGATCAACAGCAAAAACTGAGGCTCACATATCGGTTGAGTTGGGATTTCTGTGCGATGACGGAATGAGATGGTGATAAAAATAACATTTAAGGTCAGATGTTTGACCCTCTGTCGACTGAAGGCCATCACAACTATGTGTGTGTCTTGCAGGGGACTGTGTGGCACAGAGAAACACTGCTCTGTAGAGAAATCACGGAGAATCTTATTGGCTGTCTTCACACCATGAATCTGTAAGGTTCCAAAGTTATAGGGGCCCGATTTTTTGGGGGGACCAAGATGGGTCTCATCAGAAATCGTACTCTATAAAACAATAAAACAAATGTACAGTATTATCTGGATTTCTTATTGCCAAGTAGAGTATTTAATATTTTGTTTGGGTAACTACATGAACTGACCCGGAGATCCTAACATAGGTTTTAGGGATTTGAGTTATTACAACAGTGGGTCTTACAAATGGCCGTCAACTGTTTTGATTTACAACAAATGGTGTACCATATCTGTGTTCGCCAGGTGAAGGAAGTTCCTAATTAAATGACCAGTTGAAACATTTAGGTCTTAATTCCCCTGGTGAACACGACCAAGTACTAGGGAAGACTCTGAACTACTTTTACTTTTTTATTTTCACACCTCAGCGTTATCTTTCCCTCACTATCTGTGCTGTTATGTTTTCCCTCAACATCTGTGCTTTAGTGTGCCCGTAAGACCAGAATTTGTATACTTCTTAGCTATAATAATTAGTTTTTTAGTACTCAGATCAATTCTTCAGAACAGCGGCACTGTTCCTTATTAAGGGGTATTATAATGATTGAGGAAAGCAATGTTCTGAGTCATCCTTTCCAACCTCAATCCCCTAACCCCAGCCAGCCTAGCCACAGCCTGGCAGGAAAACTACTGAATAAAGCATTTTAGGGGAAAATGATGGTTCCTTGTCTGGCTGTTAGAAACATCTCTATTTCAGTGGGAGACATTCTATTTTTGCCTGTTCGGTGATACTAATGTGTAGGGGGACAGGGGTTGGTGGCGATAGTGGTTGAAAAGGTTTTACTGCAAACAAACCCCTCCCTCCCCACTCCAACCTTTGCCCTCCATTTGTGTGTTCACACGGGCCTCCACCCTTTGCACAAGGGTCCGAATAGCTGAGGGAGTGAAAATTGTGGCCAATTAGGGCATCCAGTGGCCCCTTCACGTGAATGTGCACCAGTGTAGCCACCACAAACCGAGTGGAACCCCATGTGGCACCCAAGTAGAACCCTGTAAGGCACCCAAGTAGAACCCAGTAAGGCACCCAAGTAGAACCCTGTAAGGCACCCAAGTGGAACCCAGTAAGGCACCCAATCGGACCCCCATAAGGTAAATTCTATCTTATCGCAATTTCACACAACAGGATGGATAGGCGTTCATAATGATTTGACCTTTTGTGCATTTGTGTACATCTTATTTCAAAAGTTGATGCGTGTACCAACAAAACATCTTAAATTAAATGATAGTTAAATTATGTTTCACAAGTTTATTTCTTAAATGATAGGATTATTTTGTACATTTGAATTTCATGCCTGTGCTTTTAAAGGACCACTTTGTGGAATCCTGCCCCTCTAATTTACAAGACAGAATTTTTAACAATAACACGACTTGTCCCATCCTCTACCGAACACGACAAGAATAGCCTTAGCTCGTACTACGAGTGCAAGTATGAGACTACAAGTCATTGCAAGCTGATAGACGGACCAGCAAAAACGTCCCTGTGGTGAATATCTCAAACACCTGGAATTTTCCTGGAATCATTTGGAATGAGAAACTATTTGAAACATTTACTTGCAAAATTCAGTACAGATATCTTTAATTATAATGCAGATTTTGAATTGCATAATTTAAGTGTCGTCTTTGTCCTGAAGTCAATTTAACACCTTGTCACTTGGTGGAGGCCCCCATTGAAGTTTCAGCAGCAGCAAGTCACAATGTTGGCTACTTCTGACGAGTGGAGTTTGAGATTTGCAGACAAGACTGAAACATCGGCTCACTTAGCGTTGCTGAAGTTAGTTTGCTTCTTTTTTTTTTTTAACTTTCCCGGAATTGAACCCACAGCCCTGGCATCGTAAGTGCCATTCTTTACCAACTGAGCTGCGTGGAACCTAATGTGGCCATGGTTTATCCAAAGGTCTGTTGTGCTAAGCTCTGAGATGGCTGCTGATCGCGTGTGTCAGTCTGTCATTATGGGTTGTGGTTCAGTGTTATTATGGTGGGGCCTCCTGACCTTCAGGCACTCGCTGCAGGACAGCCATTCTCACATCAGTAATTACTTTCATATTGAGCAGTGATTGATGGAGGAAAGACATTCAATTTCCTTCTGCGCTGCTAAGAGGGAAATTAAAGAGTGAGGATGACACTGTCCTTTCACTCTCTTTTGCTCTTACCCATTTCCATCAGTCGTTTTGTCCTCTTTCTTTAACTTCCCATCGTTCTCTGTGAAAGGGAAGCCTGTCTGTTTCTTGGTTGCCTGGCAGGTGGGTTATCTGTCCTGTCTTGGAAAGTCAGTGACCATTTCAGGTCAGTCAAAGGCAATCAGTCAAAACCAGGACAGGATATGGTCACTTTGGAGATGGTGGAAGTGAGTTCCCAACATGTTTTCCCAGGAGTTGTGGAGTAGTTGTCCTGGTGAGGTTGTTGTGTGTACAAGGGACTGAAGTGTTCACTGGTCATTTAGGATCATGGCAAAATGGTCTACGTACTTTCACTAGTTTTTCCTTCATGAGCGAATGGCATACATTTTTTTCCTAAAACCATGAGTTTTTTTATAAAGCAATATAGTTTAACCCCTAATACAGAAAAAACATCCCTAACAGCCATCGTGAACATTCTTTGTCTTATGTTTTCTAACCATAATCATTTAATTTCTATCACTTTATTGGTTCTGTGCCTTATTCAGCTCCTCAATTGTGGATGTGTTAGTTCTGCCTGTAAATATTGTAGCTATTAATAATAACAGCATGTTGTTTTTAAGGTTTATTTTCATTTGTAAATTTGTTATCATTCTGGTTGTCATGTAAAATTTTCAGGCAAGACTTTGGATGAGTTGGCCACTTGGCATGTTTGAAATAATTCCTCAGTTGCTCTGTGAGAACAGTTTTCTGGCAAAGCTTTCTGGGTCACTGAGTTCCCTAATGATGACATGGAATTGTGTTGTGTACAGGATGTGAATAAAAGAAAGCATTCTACTTTCTAGTTATTCCTGCATCGAATTAAAAGGGCTTAGGATTGATTGTCATAATTTCCCCCAAATCCAAACAATTCTCGTAATTGGGCCAAACTGGGTCACTCTAGCAATAGCCAGATTGTTGAGATTCTGAAGACTGATAGCCATTTGAAAGTACTGTAGTTTCTGTTGAATGTGTGTGTCAAGGTCTTTGTTAGTATTATGGTTATACTGTAGTACATTTTTATACTCTGTCTTGTTCCTGTCTGTCTGGAGTGCTTCTTGGAAAAGGGAATTTTGGAAGACGAGTGTGGTCTTGTTCTGTCTTTAGCCGTCCAGCAGTCAGCCATCTAAATTCGGAATGAGATCAGCAGCGGGAGGGCCAGGGGAGGGCCAGAGGAGGGCCAGAGGAGGGCCGGAGAGACAGTGGAGAGACAGTGGAGAGACAGTGGAGAGACAGTGGAGAGACAGTGGAGAGACAGTGGAGAGACAGAGGAGAGACAGAGGAGAGACAGAGGAGAGACAGAGGAGAGACAGAGGAGAGACAGAGGATGCAAGGGAGCCCAAGGAGAGAAAACAGACAGAAAGAGAAAGAACGGGGTGAGCAAGGAAGCCCAAGGAGAAAGGAAGTGTGAGATAAGCATGGAGGGATTGAGAGCAACACAGAGAGGGAAGGACAGAGAACAGACTGAAAGACAGGGAGAGATAGTTAATCAGTGACACAGAGACAGTGGCGAAGAAAGGGAGTGGCGAAAGAAAGAAAGGAAAAGACCAGGGATCAACAAGGACAGCAAGACTTCCTAAAGGAAGTTACAAAATAGCTACAGGAGATAGAGGGAGTGTGAGCAGCAGGGAGAAGTATTACTTGTGTCTTTAGAGTGGCTTTTCTCTGCAGCCATATCTGCTGTAAACTGAGCGTTAAGTGAGGAGCAGCACCCGGCTGTACTCATTCTTTCCATTTTAGTGAGCTGCTATGGGAGGGAGGGAGGGAGGGAGGGAGGAGGCCGGCGGGATGGGAAGGCGGTGGACTCTGATTTATCTCTCTCCGGTCTTAGACGCTGAGTCCCTGTGCACTGTTTTTGGAAACAATTAAGTTAACCATCTGGTATTCCCTCTGTTAAAGCAATGAGACCTGGGTTACAGGCTGGCCAGCGCTCGCTCACACGTGGACGCTGAACGAGGACACACACACACACACACACACACACAGACACGCATGCGCGCGCTCACGTGCACTCCTCCGGGGAGAGGTGCTCCTGGTACAAGAGCGGTGCACCTGTGCGCATTCTGCAGCAATGTGAAGTGAGCAGCTTTTTTATACACTACTTCATGGAGACAAATATTTATAATTGCTATGTCCCAACTGTTGTGTTTATACTGTTGTGTCTTTAGTAGCTTAGAGTTCTGTTTAGCTTTAATTCAGACTGTTTAGGGGCCACTGATCTTATTTTATGTACACTAGACAATTGCTGTGTGGTGTTGTGGACAGATCGTCAGTCTTCTGCCAGGGTGGTCATTCTAAAGATAAACTCAACTCAGTTCAACTTGAGTGTGTGACCGAGATTGTGTTTTTGACATGCTGCGTTTAGCACAGTTGTATTCGTGTGTGTGTTTGTGTGTGTGTGTTGGGATGCCTGAATAATCTTTATCTCCAATCCCTGTGCTATTTATCTTGTCTGGTGTTTCCTGTTTTTCTGAGTTTGATCTGGAGCTAGCCGGAGTTATTCCCTAGGAATCTCCACCTCACTGTCTGTCTGCCTTTCTGTCCATCTCTTTATCTGTGTGACGACTTCTTTGTCAGCAAATGTATGTCGGAGCCAGTTTGTCAGGGCCAGTTTAAGGGCATTGGATCAACTCTACTGCTGGCCCTTCTTTCTCCACCGTCTGGCTCACTCTGCCTAACTTAGGATCTGTCTGTTTCTGGGAAACATTATTTTGTTATGTTATCCATCTTTCTTTTTGTGTAAATTTAGTGTGTAAGTGTGCGTGTGTGTGCGCGCGTATGTGTGTGTGTGTGTGTGTGTGTGCGTGTTGTAGTGGGGTTTAATAGGTGTAATGGGGTTAATCTTTTGGACTAATCACGTGATCATAAAGCCAACACCTTCAGGTCAACTCTGACAACTGCCAGTCATGATGGAGGGCAACTCAGGGCATGTCTGGGGTCCGGATGTTGATCTTATGGCTTAACTGAACATGAGACAGCGTTTGTTGATGCAGCGTTCTGTATGTCATCATTTCAGTCACGTTGTATTGCTTTTCCACGTCCGTCCCAGTTGGACACGGGTTGATTTCAAAAGCCTTCCCGACCCCTCCCTCCTCATCTGGGATGCCGCGCTGCAGGAGGGGGAAGTTCAGTTTCCCATTCTGCCCTGGTGGTTTTCTCTGCCCTGGTCTCTAGGCGATGGTCCGACAGACGGACGGAGGGAAGGCTGGCCAGAGAGACTCCACACTGCTGCTAATTGCTCTTTGTCCTCAGCACGAGGTCAAGCATGTGCCTCAGTGACTTGAGAACACAACCAGCCTGGCCTCAGCCGAGGCTTAACCACGGAAACACTGTCCGGGCACAAAAAGCAATCCATCCCCTATTAAGTACACTTATTTTGACTGGGGCTCCTAGGGATCCGGTCTTAATTAGTATACTATGTAGAGTTCAGGGTGCTATTTGGGACATAGTTGTGTGAGGGGGAAGAATGTTAATCCTGATTCTGTGTAGAACCCTGATTCACTGGAACTGCTGTCTGCTCCCCCACCAGGGGAATGAGACGTCCACAGTTAATGGACACGAGTCACTCAGTGGGCATTGGTGTGTGGGAATGTGTGTGTTTGGGGAACTAAGACGGGGAGAACCCAGGGGTTCTGCAGTCATCCTGGCACTCAGCCAAAAACATGATTAGAGACCTGTCAATGGAGCTACTGATCAGAGAGAATGTGGAAAGGAGGGCAAGAGGTGGTGAAATACAACGAGGAAAGCAGAGCGAGAGCTTTCTGCATTGCGAACATCCACCAGGAAAAGTGTGAAGAAATGTGAAATTTCATGTCGATGCGTTTTAACTTGGAGTTTATTGTAGGAGTCCGTTATTCTGCTGCTGCCACAGCCCAAGTCGAGCAAAACACATCTGTAAAACAGATCTGTTCACACACACCACTTAGAGCACCGCAGAGAGCTTTTTTGAAGTGCCTTAAGACTAACAGCAGAGTGTGACTGGACGGACAGACAGCACCCTGCTGGAACTGGAAAAGCAGCTTTTTGGAGCAGAAGAGAGGTAGCAGAGGGGAGTGGGGGAGAGCTAAAAGTGAGAGGGTAGTTCACACTGAGTCCGAAGGGTGTTTACCCAATTCTTTCCCCCTAATTCTCCTGTCGACTCGCCTCAGTTACTTCTCTTTGATTTCAGATCTCCAACAGATGATGATGTGTCATACGATTCTTATTAAGAGCCTCCTAGGTTCCTCTGTGCTTTCGCTGGAAATGTGTGAAAAAGTCCTAAGGAACTCCCGAAAGGACATCCTATTGCCTACATGGAGACGTTAGACCAGAGACCATATACTGGGCCGTTTTGGAGGCAGATCCAGCTGCCTTTGGGGGCAGGCTAGTTCAATGAGGCTGGGATGTTAACGGCCCGTTTGTGTTGCTCCAGGCTTAGCGCTTTGGTTGTTAGTCATTTTCTTCCTCTGCTTTACTCAGCAATGTGTCTGTGTGGTGCCGTAGTTACGACTCTGTGGTTGTTTTGATGGTGGTAAAGCATCCAATGTTCTGTAGCTGGGTCAGACCCAGTATGCCATTAAGTTCTGGCTCAGAGGAGGAGGCTGTGATGTGGTTCTGCTACACTGTGCGCTGTGCAGCGCCAATGACAGAGGGGTGGAGGGGGAGGACGGGGAAGACAGAGAGGAGGCAGATGGGAGGAAAGAGGGAGGAGAGGCACGAGAGAGGGTGAATGGAAGAAGAAAGGACGAGTTGGAAAAGCGCTGACACGGCATTATCACCTCCTCATTTCACCTCCTAGTTGTTTTTGGAGTAGATTTCTACGATCCAGATCGGTCTCACACACGAACAGCTTCACTCTCTCTCTCTCCGTCCACTTTGGGAGCTGCGGGCTGTGGTCAGTCCGTGTTTACCCAGGAAAGAGCTCAGCCCCGGCTTCAGGCAGGGTTCCTCGGGTGCTGCCACGCTAACTGGACAAGCACTCAGCCTTAATGAGGTTGTCATACCTGTGGGTGAGGATGTTCTTCTCTGCCTCAGAAGGGCCGGACGCAGGTGAAGGAGGTGTGATTGGAGTCGGGAGCTGTCTGTGTGTGCTTCCGTGTCCCTGAATCGGGCCATGTAGAATATTATTGTCACCCCTCTTCCCTCATTTCCAGCACGCAGCTAAATGCCTCCCCCTAATTTCGTCTCATGCCCTCTGGGTGACCTGCAACAGGCTGAGGGGCTCGTTCAGGGCACGGCAGATGTGACAGTATGACACGACCTCCCGTTTACCACAGCACACTGATGAGACCACCCTGAACACAGGGACTCGTCACAGCATCGGAAGACCTTAGAAAGACAACTGACCTGCGTGTCTCCCAGGGAAAGAGACGTGAGAAGAGGTGAGAGGGAATCGGTTAAAGATAAAGGTGGATGAGAAAGGGGAGAGTATGGTGGAGTGGAAAGAGAGAGAGTATCGTGATGACAATAGTTTCCTCCCCAAAAGCTGCTGATCTTAATAGGATTAGCTTGTGTCAGAGAGGATTAGCAAAACCAACTTGCCTCTGTAAGGGTCATGACTCGGTTAGCAACAACTGGGTGATTACAAAAAACCTCCTTTTCCATCTCAACCACTGCCCGTTGACTAACACAATATTGTGTTATATTGTACAGGATCTGTAGTATAGTTTGCTTGATATTTTAGAACCTTTTGGGGCTCTGAAACAATTTTCAATTTTCTAAGCCATATTTTTCCCAGAGCATACAGCAGGGGAAGCCACAGGTTCCCCTGGTTCCCCTGCTAATTGATCAGTTATGCAATTCCTTTAAATGAACGAACGCGGTCTTCCAGACTGGTTAGATGTGCCTACCCCTGGCCTACACAATAAGGAATCATTTCAATACTTATCTGTAACTTGTTTACTATTGGCTGATGAAGATTGAGGTTGGTCTCTTCCATGAAGCCAGTTTTCTATGGTAGTCGGGATCATCAGCTAATTGCAGCTAATTGCAGCTGTCGGTGTCAACTGTTGTGGATGTTCGCTAGGAGATGTTAGGTAATTGTAGCTAATTGACCAGTTGCTGATATCCATTTGTGTGTGAGTTGTTACCTCATTGTATTGACAACTGTCTTAACAGTTGTGTAAAAAAGGAATCCCGACCTCCCCAATCCGTTCACCCTTTCTAGCTGAGAAAACAAAGAGACAAACTCAGAATCCGGGATCCCATATCACCTTGTTACTTGTCTTTGGCTTCTGGAACTGCTCCACAAGCTTTAATAAGTAAATGGGTTATTTACGAATGAGGTAGCTCGTGATGTAATGCTAGATGAACCTATAGCTGTCCTGGGAAACACAGAGGGTGGTGTTGGTGTCTCAGCAGTCAGTGGATCTCTTGGCTACCATATTAACACTACCCAAGCCAGGAGTGTGTTGGACAATGTCCTTATATGCATGTGGGGAACATAACATCCACAGAGCTTTCAGTCGGTGAGTCAGGAGGGAGAGTTAGTGTCTCTGGTAGGTACGAAATGGCTGGTAGGAACAAAAACACACAGCAGTCATCGCCCATCACTAACTGCCCCATTACATTCTCTCCTAATGTTGGCCTGATCAAACTTCATCTCAGACGTAAGTAGTCTGTCACATTCTTTCTACCTCAAGGCCCTGGGTGATTTGATGTAGCCTGTGTATAAGCTCCTACCTCAAGGCCCTGGGTGATTTGATGTAGCCTGTGTATAAGCTCCTACCTCAACGCCCTGGGTGATTTGATGTAGCCTGTGTATAAGCTCCTACCTCAATGCCCTGGGTGATTTGATGTAGCCTGTGTATAAGCTCCTACCTCAATGCCCTGGGTGATTTGATGTAGCCTGTGTATAAGCTCCTACCTCAAGGCCCTGGGTGATTTGATGTAGCCTGTGTATAAGCTCCTACCTCAAGGCCCTGGGTGATTTGATGTAGCCTGTGTATAAGCTCCTACCTCAAGGCCCTGGGTGATTTGATGTAGCCTGTGTATAAGCTCCTACCTCAATGCCCTGGGTGATTTGATGTAGCCTGTGTATAAGCTCCTACCTCAAGGGTGATTTGATGTAACCTGTGTATAAGCTCCTCCCTCAAAGTAATGCATTACATCTGACCTCAATGTGACTGTCATTTAAGTTCACCAAACACTTGAGTGAGACTTTGTAGACGCCGCTGTGTTCATCGTCTTTGTTCAGCCGCCGTTTAATCAGGTGATCAGCCACTGTTTACACACCCAAACACACACACACACACACACACACACACACACATACTCAAACCTTTGTGTGTGCGTGTTTGTGTGTGTGTGGGTGTGTGGGTGTGTGTGTGTGTGTGTGGGTGTGTGGGTGTGTGGGTGGGTGTGTGAATACTGCACAAGTGGTTGTGTTTCCACCCATATGTTGTCCCAGCAGGTTGTCAATGCTCTTCTTCTGTGGTGGCTTTGGTGTGGTTTCAGCCCTCCGCACATCCGCCCGCCTAAAGCCTCCTCTATCCCATGCGGCTTGTGAATGTGGGTTACCCTGGAGACAGACGGGTCTCTGGGCGTTTGGCAGGCTGATGATAAACAGTATGGTGGTACTGGGGTGTTGGTCTGGGAGTATTCCCCACAGCACTAATGAAAGGTTAGTCAGCAGGGAGTCCTTTGGGGAATCATGTGGACATGATCCCTGACAATACAGAGAAAGATGAATTCCCCTTATCCAGTATTAAATACTATTTGTTGTTACAGTTTGTCTTTATTTTATGTTGAGGATATTTTCCAATTGTAGATGGTTCATGAGTAAAATGTAAGGTTTATGTTTCACTTGAATTTGACAGGCGATTCTGAGTAGCATAGAAGAGATCTTTAAAACAAGCAAATACATTGTTGTTGGTCAGTGATAATCAGTCTGGTCTTTGGTAGTCAGTATGGTCTGTGATATTCTGGTCAATGATTGTCAGTCTGGTCAGTAATATTCCGCGGTCAGTGTTAGTGTGGTCGGTAATTGTCAGTCAAGTCAGTGATAATCTGCCTTTTCAGTAAGTCAGTGTGGTCAGTGATAGTCTGCCTTTTCAGTAATAGTCAGTCTTTTCAGTAATAGTCTGTGTGGTCAGAGATAGTCTGCCTTTTCAGTAATAGTCAGTCTTTTCAGTAATAGTCTGTGTGGTCAGAGATAGTCTGCCTTTTCAGTAATAGTCAGTGTGGTCAGTTATAGTCTGCTTGGTTTGTGATTATCAGTCTGATCAGTGAGAGTCAATGTGGTCAATTGTTGTCAGTCTGACCAGTGACAGTTTGGACAGATAGTCTGTGTGGTCAGTGATAATTTGGTCAGTGATAGGAGAGTTCAGTGATATGAGTGGCCAGTGATAGTCAGTATGGTCAGTGATAGTCAGTATGGTCAGTGATAGGATTGGTCAGTGATAGGATTGGTCAGTGCTAGTCAGTGTGGTCATTGATGGGGTGGTCAGTGAGTCAATGATAGTCAGTGACAGGAGTGACCAGTGATAGGTGTGGCCAGTGATAGTCAATGTGGTCAGGGATAGGAGTGGTCAGTTATAGTCAGTGTGGTCAGTGATAGGATTGGTCAGTGATAGGAGTGGTCAGTGATAGTCAGTGTGGTCAGTGATTGGAGTGGACTGTGATAGTCAGTGTGGTCAGTTATATGAGTGGTCAGTGATAGTTTGGTCAGTAATAGTCAGTGTGGTCACTAATAGGAGTGGTCAGTGATAGGAGTGTGCAGTGAAAGACAGTGTGGTCAGTGATAGGAGTGGTCAGTGATAGTCAGTGTGGTCAGTTATAGGAGTGGTCAGTTATAGGAGTGGTCAGTGATAGTGTGGTCAGTGATAGTGTGGTCAGTGATAGTCAGTGTGGTCAGTGATAGGAGTGGTCAGTAATAGGAGTGGTCAGTGATAGTGTGGTCAGTGATAGTCAGTGTGGTCAGTGATAGGAGTGGTCAGTGATAGGAGTGTGGTCAGTAATAGGAATGGTAAGTGATAGTCAGTGTGGTCAGTAATAGGAATGGTAAGTGATAGTCAGTGTGGTCAGTAATAGGAGTGGTCAGTGATAGTCAATGTGGTCAGTGACAGGAGTGGTCAGTGATAGTCAGTGTGGTCAGTAATAGGAATCCTCAGTGATAGTCAGTGTGGTCAGTAATAGGAGTGGTCAGTGATAGTCAGTGTGGTCAGTAATAGGAGTGGT